>CANIUD010000310.1:265000-493295 GCA_947470075.1 Closterium sp. Yama58-4
CCCTTGTGACCGAATTCTTGCCTGCAGCAGGGCTCACCGTAGCATTGCAGACTACTCCAACCTGCATCCAGGAAAAAGTTCAGCGAACGTTCACTTCTCCAGCTGTCAAGTACCTAGTATAGACTTGGATGCACAATGCAAAAACACACAAACATCGTGCAGCTTATAAACCATTCATGCCAGGGGCCAATATAGAGCCGAACCCCTCTGCCTACCTTGTAGGTTGGTGAGGAGAAGGCCCAAACCTGGGCTTTGCCTTCGGCAACTCCTAAGATCTGCAAGAAGCATAATTCAGCACAACAACATATAACACAATATCAATTGCATGGAAATATGTCATGTTGTAAGGAGCACATCCGTCAAACAAATACGGTACCACGATAGAGGAGAGTCTTGCCGGCGTACTGACCTTCATCTTGAGCTTCTGAGCCATGAGGGAGTTGCCAATGACACTATCCTTTCCAAGAGACACCAGCGGCACGTTGACAATTTTCAAAGGGAGTGTCATGGTGATGTTCTGGTTGCTGGGTGACCTGAACTCGCCCAACTGAACAAGATTATCACGGACATGAAGGGAAGCATGAGGAAGGTTTGAAAAGAGTTGTAAAAGAAATTAGTGGTATATCCACCTGAGCTGAGTGTCTGTGAGCCTAAACAGTGAAAAGATTGATTGAGAGCAAAAATGGTGCAAGTTCAACTCACCGAGACATTGGAGACGCTTATGTTGAAGAGTGAGATGAACAGGTCCAGGTACTTCACTTCAATGTCATATTTGTTCGGATTTAACACATTCGCTGTAACATTAATGAGTGCGTTCATATTGAGGGTGAAATTGTTCGGGTCGGCCAGCAGGCTCCCCAAATCGTTCCCAAGATTCTCCAGCGCTCCCCCTAAGGGCCTCCCCAGGGCATCCCCGATAGTAGCTCCCAGCCCGCCAAGGCTCGTGGTTAGGTCACTGTTGGTGCCAGTGCCGTTGAAATTTAGCCGTACAATGTCGACCTTCTCAATCTGGATCACGGGAGGCTGTAAGACGGGATAGAGAGGGGGAAGAGGGATAGGAGCATGACATTAAGACAGGCAGACAGACAGAGAGACAGGCAGATATACAGAAATGCTCCTGAAGAGTTGTTAGAGGGGAGGAAGGTTGGCACTTTTTGTTGCTCGCAGGGTCGCTTCAAATACAATGAAAAGGCAAAATTTCATGGGATAAAATGATTCTGATTTCGTTGGTACACTCACCTCAGGCTTATAGGTGCACGCAACAACGAGTATGGCGATTCCCACGCCGGTCATAAGCAGGGAGAGGAGGAGTCCGCACGTTACGGCGATGTTTTGCCACGTGCAACAACTGCGCTTCTGCTGCTTATGATGCTGCAGCTTTGCCTGCTCCATTTCATACGCGTCAAAACCGGCTGCGTCCTCCATGTTCTTCTGCACAAGAAAGAGGGAAAATGAAGGCGGAGAGAGTGAACGAAAGATAGAGATTGACAGTCAAGTACATCAGAAAGGAAAATAAAAATTACGGTTTTGAAGCTCTCAGCGACGCACTTCTAGGCCCTACGTGAGCACGGGCGTCGATCGGGACTAGCGAGCCAATTCAAAAGGCACGGGCATGGATTGCGCACAATTCACTGTCCAGGAACCGTTTTTTAGACGTCTCAAAAGTGGAGAAACGTGCAGCGAATGAGGACAGTCTACTACATGCGTCTGTGACTCTCGTCGCGACTTTCAATAGAACTGGTGATGAAGCGTGGTACCGAGAAGTGTGATACAGCCAGAGCCACAGAGCGAAATGTGGGAGAGCGAAGAGTGGGAGGGCGGAGTTTGCGGGAGCGACGGGTGACAGAGCGATGCGGAAGATAAAGAATGAGACGAGATTGTGCGACGCGTACTTACATTGCGGTTTTAGAAGCTACAGTCAAAACAGGACCATGGCACAACAGAATAGGGACAAAAGGAGACAAATCGTATGAGACTAAAGATGTTGTCTAACGTACGTAAGGCTCTTCAAGGTCGTCAGTTATGTCAGTGTATTTCTCCTCCTGATCCACGCGTGCTGAGTTGGTTCTAACTGGGAGGAAGTCGTTCACTCCCATCGTCTGCCGGACTCTCCGTTCTTTTAGTGCTACAAGAAACAATTATGAGATTGTAACTCGAAAGACGGCGTTGGGATGGAGGAATGAGGAGGTACTGATGCAGAAAAGATTTGATATGTTATTTGGAGAATGGCTGCTAATTTCTAAATGCCACGTCACGAGCTGCGAATAGCAGGGACAGCAAATACAGGAACCGGATATTACATATGATCAGCACTGTTTGAATTTCTGATCACTTTCAGACTGGACAAACCACTCTCAGGGAACCGAATGCGAACTACGTTGCCACGGCAGAGCCTAGGACCACCGAATGTAATCCGAAATGGGTTAGTAGTGTGGCTATTACAGAAGCTAGACACCTACATCTGCGAGCGACTGGTACATCTGGAGTGTTTCCTATCAACTTCTTGCGAAGAATGGTGTTGGTTTTGCTTCTGGCAGCTCGAGAGAGAGATTTGGGGATTCTACCTCACTACCCCACTCAACCGACGTATGCAAGAAGCGAAACTCTTTCACTCTCACGGAACCTCTCTGAACCTGCTGGTGTGATGTACTCGTTTCTGAGGCAAGCAAGCAAGGAACACCTTCATAACGGCTTTCTTCTGTTGTGCGATTCCGGGGTTCGCATGGTTCGAAAAAAGTGGAGCGTTCTTTCTCGCTCTGCGACAACTGGAGGAACTGAAGATCGTGAAGGGCGATTCCAGACGGATGCCAGAGAGAAGGCTTGGCGACCTATGGTCGGGACTCGGTACCTACCAGGGGAAAAGTGGGGGCCACTTTTTGGGGGATGTCAACTGAACACCGATGTTTGCTCCAACGAACATCGTCTTCCACTCGCAGACCTCGTAATCCTTCGCATGAACAGCTAGCCTTGTGGTCAGAGCCGGATGATGGCGTCATCGAACGGCTGACCGACAGAACCAGGGAGTTTGATTGGATGCAAAGGTACCACCAATGAGAAGCACACTACTGAACCTCCTCCATTCGTGTCTGATTTTGGGGGGTAGGAAGGCCACAGGTGGAGACGGAACGCGCGCGGTACTCTCAAAACCTAGGTACGGTTCTGGCAGCCATCGCGACTCGAAACCGTGTCAGTCTAGCCAAACATCAGTCGAGACGCGACCGACAGTGTGGCACCGACATTTCAAACCATTGTGTGGTGTGTAGTGTGGTTGGAGAAATCGTTTGCGGTGTGAAGTGTGGTTTGAGGAATACTATGCTGGTTAGGATGTTGCTACTGCATTTGACCCTAAACTTGAACCCCCTAAAAATATACACTCTAATAATGCGTACATAAATATATACCATTTATAAGCACAGGACATGAAAACAATGCATTGGGCTGGCATTGCTCATTCTTTACGCTTTTGATCTGGTCTTGAAACATTTCTGTCGAAATATCTGGTCCCCCCCAAATGGATCTACCGTGATATTGCACGCGATGAGGAGCTGCAAGAAAGATGCACGGAATGTTTTTGGAAAGTGTCAGTAACAAGGCACATGTGGCATGCTGCTCACAAAATGGCTGGTATTGAACACATAGGCACATGCACCACTTACATTATAAGATGGTGTTGCCATTCCCAGAATCTTCACCTTGCCTCTAGAGTTTATATTGAGCTGTAAGACCAGCATGGGTGACAGAATCCAGGGGAGAAGGGTGAGGCGAGCTCTGCAATGAAAAAACAATGTCATAACATAAAATAACATCCATAACGCTTCAGTATCCCACCTTCACATCCACTTGTCCCTTGCGGAGCGATGTAGTAATGAGGTTGTCCTTGTTACCGGTAGCAATGAGCGGAAGATTCTTGATGGGAAATGGGATGCTCAGTGTTATGTTTCCCTTCTTTGAGAGCTCGAATCCGGGGATCTGGTTGATATGGGAATAGGATAGGGCAGCCAGGCATGTGAGAGCGGAGGTGAGGCACTACGGTTGGAAGAGGTGAAACAGGGAAGAGGGAATACGTTCCACAATGGACATATTGAGGTGTTGGCAACGTGGAAGAGCTTCAGGTTGACATTCAGCGCCTTCACGATCACCTCATGGTTGTTAGGGTTGTTAGGGTTAACCACCAGCGACTTCTTATAAGCAATCAAAAGACGTACCACGTTCTAGGGTTTTTGGCACGTACCGAAGTGTTGGCGATATCAACGTTGAACAGCTTCAGGTTGACATTTAGTGCCTCCACGATCACTTCGTGGTTGTTAGGGTTAACCACCAGCGCCTTGACATCCGCCTTGCCGTTCGCCTTGACTTTGAAGTTGTTGAAATCAAACAGAAGGTTCCCGGAAGTCCCAAAGTTCAGCTGCTTCAGATCCACCTTGAGGATTTCAAACTTCGGGTCCTGCGGCGCACACAATGGGGGGGTGGGTGGGGGGGGGGGGGGGGGGGGGGGGGGGGGGAAGGGAAGGGAGGGAGGAAAAATGGAGAAGGAGAGGGGTAGAGCAGGGGAAGAGAAGGGGAAGAGGTGAGTTAGGTCACCCAGAAAGGATTTGAACGCAAGTGGAGAGCGAGTGGAGAACGCGAGGGGGCGTGAGCGAATTTCAAGGGCCACAAAAGACGGCTACAAACCCTTGGTACTAGCAGTAAGTAAACACGCACCTCGGTGTTGAAGGTGAGGGCGGGGATGAGAATCGCCAGGCCGAACCCCACGAGCGCCAGCGACACCACGAGGCCCGAGGTGAGTGTGATTGGACCCGCACCTCGGAGTTGAGCGTGGAAAATCGACTAAAGATGGCGGGTGGTGGAAGCACACACCTCGGTGTTGAAGGTGAGGGCGAGGATGAGAATCGCCAGGCCGAACCCCACGAGCGCCAGCGACACCACGAGGCCCGTCCACGCGGCCACGTCGCACCACCCGCAGCCTCGTCGCCGCGCGCCCGCGCCCTTCCCCGCGCTGGCCTCCGCCTTCCGCTGCGCCTTCATTAGGTCTGCCGCTGAGGGCTGGATGAGGGGAAGAGAACCGGGGAAAGGAGAAGGGAGGGGGGTGAGAATGGTGGAAAGGGGAAGATAACGGGAAAAGGGTGACCACAATGGGAGAAGAGGGACGAGAACGGGGGAAGGCAGGAACTGGGCAGGAAGAAGGCAGGAAAGGGGTGTCGGGTCAGAACGGAATATGAAAGGCATTTGGGCGGGGGAGGGCCCTAATAGTGACATACGCGCGGGCGGAAAGGGGGGCGCGGGAAGGGGGGCGCGGGAGGCCGCGGAAGAAACGCAAACTTTACGTTGAACGAGCGTTGCGCGGCTCTCATCAGCGCGTGACCTGGAATGCGATGTGCCGACCAAAAAAAAAAAAAAAAAAACGAAAGGCCGTCGAAAAACGCGGCAAGGAGTGCGGAAAGGCCAGACCCCGCGACGCGCACAGCACGCGCTGCCGCGCTTTACGGCACTGGCAGCGCGCGGCACGAACCTCTTTCAGTTTCGCCTTGGCTGCTGTGGGAGATCCCACGTCCGACATTAATATCGACCCCGACCCCGCCGCTCCCGCCGCTCCCCCGCCCCCCCCGAGCTCCTCGTCGTAACCCATGTCGATAGGGTGCCCTCACTGACGTCTCAAAGACGGCTCAACGACGGCTCAACGACGGCTCAACGACGGCTCAACGACGGCTCAACGATGGCTCCCTTGTCTGGTCGACTCGAAATGTTTCTCCAGCTCAGAGAATAAACGCGGCCGCGACTAATAGCAAGTTGATGAATACTTTCATTTTCTATCCGTGCACAACAATCTGGTAAAGACACGATCTTTTCACTTGCTGCAGAGTAGTGCGAAAGTTGAAGGCTCCTGTTGGTTGCTAGGTACTAGCATTTGCAAATGGGGCGCGACGAGCAATCTCTCACGCGAATTCTAGATTGATGAGTGCCAGCTCGTTAGCTCATCCGGTCGCCTGCACATCTGCTCCGTCAAGAGACGAGAGGTAAGTCTACGCGTTTTTCGCTCCTGTGAGAAGTAGCGTCTAGCCGACCGACGGAAAGTCGACACTTGTGGTTGGTCGGCTCGTTTCGTGCAGGTGTGGCGGATTGGATTTGGCGAGGGGTGCAACAGGGGGGCAACGACGGCGAGGCACATACCAATGATGAGAAAATTTGAGCCACGGGCCGAACCAAGTTACACTGCGGTGAAGTTCGGGAAGAAAAGATTTGGGGAGACGCAGGCCCGAGAGGCGACTCTGGTATGGTGGGGGTTTTTGCGTAAGGTGGGAGGTTGGGGAAGGGAGGCTTGGTTCGGCCGGGTTTGAGAATCTGGTTCGAGTCCTGGTCCGGATTGGGGCAGACTAGGTAGCCTTGTTTTGAATGGTCTCCGCGACGCGGATGCTGAAAATGGAAGAAATTCCATGAGTGGTTGGGCGAAGTCACGAGATGTCATGAGCGTTTGGCGAAAAAAGGCAGCTATAGGGGCTAGCGATTTGGCGAATGGACGAAGGAGAAGTAATGGGTCGTTGCGATTGCCTGCGAAGAAAGGCGGGTCAAATCGGTTGGCGAGGGGGAGCCTTACCCCAAGCTGGCCTGTGCACACGGCCCGAGCACGTCCGATAAATCGGGGCCGAAGCGACTGGAGGATCTGGTTCGGCGAACCTGTAGTTTTGGGCGACGCAAACTCAAGCGGTGGCTGACGGCGGAGGACATAGTCGCATCTCGATTATTCCAGTCGCAGGCCGATCGCAGCAAGTCGGTGGAGCGATGTGGGCCGGGTGACTTCTGCGAAGGTCCCAATCACCGTAACCCGTTAGACAGCTTCTCTATAGGGATCTACCATTACATCTAGAAAAGACAGCAAGTATAACTCGATTATTTAATGCTAAATATAGGAAAGGTTTTCATGGATTTCGTGTTGTGTCATTTGTGGACACACAGGAACTCTAAACTCGATGAAACTGACGTATATATCCGGCCATTTTCAGGTACATGCCGCACTGTAGGGAAAGGCTTCTCAGGTGCATGCTATCGCGTCGTGATTCTCCCCTTGTTGCCACTGTTTGTACCCATCCGCCACTAAAAACACTGTTCTGTCAGGGGATGCAACCCACGCGACTTACACCAACAGGCCCAGCTCTCGCACGAACTCGCCACACCAGTCACACCAGTCGCAGCCTTCCCCAAGGAAGGGGTGCGTGCGCAAAATCTGTGCGCAAGTCCCTTCCCCAACTCCCCCCGCTTCCCTCCAGCAAGCGCTGACTGGCCGAAACCACCGACACTTCACTTCTGCACCAAAGGAACAGAGAACAGGCGGAAACCCTGATCCTGCACATCCGGGATCGATAGGTATGAATGTTTATAAGAAGATTCGCTGTCACATAGAAATTGTCAAGGACTCATAAACAAAACAAAAAAACAAAAGTGTTTAGGGTTTCACCCTAAACACTTTTGAGAATCCCAGTCAAACAAAAGTGTTTAGGGTTGCAACTGAGATTGATATGGTACGGAAGAGGCTAGCAAAGCTGCCCCACCGACGATCACAATCCGAGTTGCATTCACGAGGCACTTAGCACCACACCCTGAAGCACGCAAAACGCACGTATGTGTCAAATGTTGTAGCCTATAGTGAGGTTTGTCCTAGAGGACAGGCAGTTTGAGCTGTTAGAATCTAGCAGCAGGAATGTGTGAACTAGCAGGATGCAGGAGTACAAGTAGTAAACCCTAACTAGGTTGTACCCCATATGGGCTACCCCACTACAGCCTAGACAATATGCAGCACATATAGTTTGACACACCCCCATAGGCAAAGTGGGGGAGAACAAGGGGTCACACGACCAGTCAAGAGAAGCAAAACAAGCTCAGGGTGGATCACAACGTCACCACGCATTCTGAGCACAAGCAAAGGGCCACTGGGCCAGTTCACATGCAGAGATATATATGCAGCAATAACAGTACAGTGATGGCTACCTAGCAAGAGCCAGCATGCATATATATATATATAGATCACAGTACAAGCAGAGACTACAGCAAGTGTGGAAACGTAGGCACAAGGCCTAACAGAGTACAAAAGCGCTGATGATCACCAGACGGAAGTGCCTTGGTGAATATGTCAGCAGTGTTGGCCCGAGTGGCCACGTGGCGAAGACGAAGCTGGCCTCGCTGCTGCAACTCTCGAGCCAGAAAGTACCGCAGAGCAATGTGCTTCGTTCTGTGCTCCAGTCTGTGCTCCTCACACAAGGCAATGGCGGCCTTGTTGTCAACGTACAGCACTGGAGGAGAACGAGGCTGCTCTCCCAAGTCAGTCAGCAGGTAGGTGAGCCAGCGTAACTCCTGTGCAGCCATGGCGGTGGCGTAGATCTCAGCCTCACAACTGGAGCCGAGAACTGAAGTCGAGCGTGTAGAACGCCACGAAACTGAACCAGAGCCAAGGCTGAAGGTGTAACCCTGTGACGACCGCTGAGTAGCCAGGTCGTCAACCCAAGAAGCGTCTGAGTGCCCAGTGAGGACAACTGGGCTCGTCCCTCCAAGCACTAGCCCCATGCCTGATGTGCTGCACAAGTAACGCAGTACCCTCTTAGCAGCAGCCATGTGCTCAGGTCGGTGCCGACCAGGATCCACTTAGCGAGCCAGGAGACCAAGAGGGTACGCGAGGTCAGGTCGAGTGCAAGTCATCAGGTACATGAGGTAGCCCACTAGCTCTGGGTAAGGACCACTCGGCTCTACGGACTCGTCCGAAGGTGGAGCTGAGAGCGTGTGACCTGTAGCCAGAGGAGTGGCCTGTGCTGAAGACCAGGTGAAGCCGAAGCGCTGAAGGACCTGCTGCACCATGTGTGACTGAGTCAAGGTGATGGTGCGACGTGCTCTGTCTCGGGTGATCTGCAAGCCAAGGTAGCTGCGCAGCTCACCCAAGTCTGTGCACGTGTGTCTCTTCTGCAGCTCCGACTTCACGTGGGTGAGAGCCTCAGTGTCAGCAGTGGCAAAAACCAAGTCGTCGACATACACGAGGATGTAGAACGGCGGCAGGGAAGTGTCGGTGCGCAGAAACAGCGACGGGTCAGCAGTAGAAGGCGCAAACCCAAGAGCCGCAAGCGTAGTCCTCAGTGTGTCGTGCCACTCACGTGGCGCCTGGCGGAGACCGTAGACCGGCCGCCGGAGGCTCCACTGGGTACCAGGAGGGAACGACCCAGTGAAGCCCGGGGGGCGGCGCAGCCAGATCTCCTCGTGCAGGCTGCCCTGCAGGAAAGCTGTGCTGAAGTCAAGAGAGTGAAGCTCGTAGTCACGGTGAGCAGCAACGTGCAGCAGCACCCGAAGAGTGGTCATCTTCGGGGTGGGGGAGAAGGTCTGGAAGAAGTCAACTCCCTCTCGCTGACTGAAGCCTCGAGCCACGTAACGCGCCTTGAAGACAGGCGGAGAACTCGGCGGCCGCTTCACCCTGAAAATCCACATGCCACTGACGATGTTCGCCCCAGGTGGGGGAACCTCGTCAACGTAGGTGCCTGTGGACTTCCAGGAAGCCATCTCTGCGTCCATGGCTGCCTGCCACTGAGAGGAGTAGGGACCCTCTATCGCCTCTGCGTAAGAGCGCGGAGTCGGGATGTCTGGTGCATCCGGGTCTCCCTCAGGGGCAAGTAGCGAGGACACAAGATGAGGTAAAGCAGCAGCAAGACACTGGAACTCCTCCTGCCTGTCCTCAAGGACGTCCGTGCTAAGAGCACACTCACCCCCGACGGACGGAGGACAGACAGACTCAGACTCAGTAACAAGACTGGCAGTGAAGTCTAGACGACAGGCAGCAGCAAAGTCAACAAGCTCAGCGACAAGAGCAGACGCAGCAGCAGACTCAAACGACGGGTCAGTGACAACTGTGGCTAGTAGACGCGTGACAGTAGGGTGCTGAGCACGAAACCGGTCAGACGCAGGGTCCGGAACGTGAGGCAAAGAGGACGCAGGAGGAGACGGCAGAGGAACAGGCTGCGGAACAGAGGAAGGACGACGGACTACGAGGTGTGCGCTGGGGACAGCCGGCGGACGCGAACGAGGAACACGAGGACCGGTACGACCAGGACGAGCAGGCGAGACAGGACGCGACGCAGGCTCACGACGCACAGCAGGACTACCAGTCAGCTCAGCGTAAGGAGAAGGAGCAGGCAGCGGCGAGCCAGTCTGTAACGGAAGACCAGTAGACGACGGAAGAGTAAGAACCTGACGAAGAACAGAGGCAGACGGCGGCAGAGACGACGGAGACGGCGGAGCGAAGAACAGTCGTGTCGGCGCAGCTGCACCAGAACCAGCAGCTCCAGCAGCTCCAGTGCCTCCAGCAGCTCCAGTACCTCCAGCAGCTCCAGTACCTCCAGCAGCTCCAGAAGCTCCAGGCCCAGAGCCGACACCTCGAGTCCCAGGGTCTCCAACCTCTGTGTCTCCAGCAGCAGCACCCCCAGAACCAGCACCTCCAGTCCCAGGGTCTCCAACCGCAGGGTCTCCAGCAGTAGCACCCCCAGAACCAGCACCTCCAGCTCCAGGGTCTCCAACCTCAGTGTCTCCAGCAGCAGCACCCCCAGAGCCAGCACCTCCAGTCCCAGGGTCTCCAGCCTCAGTGTCTCCAGTACGAGCACCTCCAGAACCAGCAACTCCAGCACCTCCAGTAGACAAAGGACCAGCACGACTCCGAGCTCCAGCAGCGCGACGCTGACGGCGACCGTACCAGTCCTGCAGCTGCTGTGGGGTGAGAGGCACACGGGGACGAAGGCGGCCACTCCAAGGAGACCGCGCAACAGCAGACTCAGAACCCTCAGCGCCCGCACCCCCAACGGCTCCAGAACCTCCGGTGTCAGTACCCTCAGCACCAGTACCTCCAGCGACTCCAGAACCTCCAGCGCGAGCACCCTCAGTAGCTCCAGAACCTCCAGCGTCAGTACCGCCAAGCTCAGCACCCCCAGACCCCTCACACGCAGGCTCAGCACCACCAGGCTCTACACCCTCAAGCTCCGCACCCTCAGGCTCAGTACCCCCAGACACAGCACCCCCAGGCTCCGCACCCCCAGGCTCAGCACCCCGAGCAGGACCACTCGCAGGAGGACCTGAGTCACCAGTGACCTCAACCGGCGCAGTCAAGGGAGGAAGGTCTACCTGAGAAACACCTGAAGGAGCAGGACCGGGAGCGGAGAGGGGGTCTACCTGGGGAGCACCTGGAGCAAGGAAGAGCGGCGGGGGGGGGGAGCGGGGCAGTGCGGTAGGGGAAGAGACGGTAAAAGGGAACCGACTCGTCGAACGTGACGTCCTGAGACGCAAAGACACGGCGCGAGGTGGGGTGGTAAAACTGCCAACCAGGCGCGTCAGGGACAAAGCCAAGGAAGACACAGGGAACAGCGCGGGCGGAGAGCTTGTCCGCGGTGGTATCGCGGACAAAGGCACGAGCACCCCAGACCCGGAAACGCGACGCATCGCCAACCTTCCCCGTCCACAGCAGTGTGGGCGAGGTCTCCGGCAAGGAGACACGGGGCCAGAGGTTGAGCTGATGCGCGGCGTACCGGACCGCAAACGGCCACAGAAAATGGGGGGCAGCCGCATGGATCATGGAGGTACGAGCGACCTCCATGACTAAGCCAATGCGGCGCTCAGCAACCCCATTCTGCTGCGGAGAGGCCGGAAGCGTGAACGACTGGGTGATGCCGTGCTCCGCACAGTAGGCTGCCAAGAGGTCGGAGGAGAACTCACCACCTCTGTCAGAGTGCAGACGCAGGACAGGAAAGTCCGACCGGAACCGCTCGCGGAGCTGGAGACGAACAGCGCGGATCCAGGGGATCAAAACAGCAGGGACGTCCCCCTTGCTCTGCAAGGGGAAGACCGTGGTGTAACGCGTGTAGTCGTCGACAACCAGCAGGAAGTACCGCTCGCGGCCCTGTCCCTGGACGCGGGCTGGGCCCCACACGTCCAGGTGGAGCGTCTGCAGTGGAGCCTCTGTGGGAGGAAACGAGGAGGAGTGAGGAGCGGCGCGCTGCCGCCCCTCGACGCAAGGAGTGCAGGGCGGCGCAGGCGAGGGAGGGAGGGCAGGCAGGGACCTGGGAAGACCAGAGACCAGGGAGCGAGAGTGCATGCTACGCAGGCGAGGCAAGGAGGGGTGACCAAGGCGGTGGTGCCACAGGAGAGTGTCGTGCGACAAAGCGCGACACTCGCAGGGGGCCGCCAGCTGACCAGACGCAGACGCAAACGCAGACGCAGCTACCTGAGGGGACTCAGTGGTCAGTGTGTACAGACTCGAGCCAGGTGCACGGGTGAACGTGGCCAAGTGCCGGCCCGTCCTAGCACACGTACAGTGAGTCACTCGCTGACTCGCAGGAGTGAACTGGTGAACCCCCCCATCCTGGAGGTCAGCTCCACTCACCAAGTTCGTAGAGAACGAGGGGAGGTAAAGACCTGACAGCGAGCCGGACGGGACGGCCGGACACGGCAGAACCGTGGAATAGTGGGCAAGGACTGGACCCCCAGAGGGGTCCGCCAGGGAGACCGGGACTGGCCGACGGAGCGGCGTGAGTGCGGTGCAGTCGCGAAAGAAGGAGCGGGAAGCTCCTGAGTCAAGGGTGAAGGTGTGCGAGACCGTAGTGGGCGCAGTACCAGAGAGAGCAGACACAGCAGCACCTGAAGCCACGGCCTCACCAGTACCTAGAGCAGTAGACGTACTAGCACCGAGAGCAGCAGCCTCACCAGCACCTAGAGCAGGAGACGCACTAGCACCTAGGGCAGCAGCCTCACCAGGGTCAGGCGGTACGCACAGGCAACAGGCACGGTCAGCACTAGTAGACAATGCATACATGGCAGTGAGAATAGCATCATAGTCAAGCGCAAAGATATCGACCCTCTGTCTATGCAGCTCCAGCCAGGTGGGGAGCTCAGCCTCGTCGCCAAACACTGTGCGCCAGTCGTCGCTCAGACGGGCGAAGCAGCGGGACTGTGTGTGACCAAGCGTCCCACAAGGCTGACCAGTCCTAGCACCTGTGCGAATGACGTACGGGCAGCGGACTGTACGCGTAGACCTGCTACACTGAGCGTACCACTCCTGGAGCTGCCGGGGCGTAAGTGTCTCACGTGGACGTCCCTGCAGCTGCAGCTGGCCACTGCCAGACGCTCCCAACTGACCAGCTCCAGGGCGACAGCTACGACGGCTACCGCGACAACCCCAGCTAGTATACCACTCACTAAGCTGCTGGGGCGTCAGAGGCTCGCGTGAATGTCGCTGGAGCTGCATCTGGCCACCTGCCAGTAGCAGTAGCGCAGGCAAGGCAGGCGCGGCAGGCAGGCAAGCAAGCAGGCAGGCAGGCAGGCAGGCAGGCCGGCAGGCAGGCAGGCAGCCAGGCAGGCAGGCAGGCAGGCAGACAGGCAGGCAGGCAGGTAGGCAGGCAGGCAGGCAGGCAAGTAGACACGCAGGCAGACAGGCAGGCAGGCCGGCAGGCAGGCAGGCAGACAGGCAGGCCGTCAGGCAGGCAGGCAGGCGCTCACCAAAGGCTAGGAGAACAGGGCCGGCGCTCGAGTATGCGCACGACAGCGGCGACGTCGGGGCCGCAAAACCGGCTGCAGAGCAGGGCCGAAACAGCTGTAGAGCGGGGCTGCGTCAGCGGCAGTAGCAGGGTGGGGCCGCGTCAGCGGCAGGTCGGGGCCGCGGCAGCTGCAGGGCGGGGCCGCATCAGCGGCAGGTCGGGGCCATGGCAGCTGCTGGGCGGGGCCGCATCAGCGGCAGGTCGGGGCCGAGGCAAAGGGCCGCGCGCGGCCGCGCTAGGGAGTAGCGGGCCGCGCGCGGCTCGGCGCGGGCTGTTGCGGGCCGCGCGCGGGCCGTGCGAGGCAGGAGCAGGCCTCGCGCGGCTCGGCACGAGCTGCTGCGGGCCGCGCGCGGGCCTCGCGAGGCCGTAGCAGGCCGCGCGCGGCTCGACGCGGGCTGCGCGGGCTCGGCGCGGGCTGCGCGCGGCAGCTGCGAGCTGCGCGCGGCTCGGTGCGGGCTGCGCGCGGTTGCAGCGGGCTGTGCGCGGCTCGGTGCAGGCTGCGCGCGGCTGCAGCGGGCTGCGCGCGGCTCGGTGCGGGCTGCGCGTGGCTGCAGCGGGCTGCGCGCGACTCGGTGCGGGCTGCGCGGTCTCGGTGCGGGCAGCGCGCGGTAGCAGCGTGTGTGCGGGCCTTACGGGCCTGACAGGCGTGTAGAGGCGGCGCGCGGGCCTTACGGGCCTCTAGGGGCAGCGCGCAGGCAAGGCAAGGCAAGGCAAGGCTACGTGGGGTAGCGCGGTAACCGCAGCGGTAGGTGGGCCCGAAAAAAAAACGGTCCTACGGACCTTAGTGCTCTGAAACCATGTTAGAATCTAGCAGCAGGAATGTGTGAACTAGCAGGATGCAGGAGTACAAGTAGTAAACCCTAACTAGGTTGTACCCCATATGGGCTACCCCACTACAGCCTAGACAATATGCAGCACATATAGTTTGACATGAGCTAGAGTTCCTGGCGGCCGCTTCCCCTCATCTCTGTGCCATGCTCCTCGCCCCTGAGGGTGACCCCGACGCCCTTGACATTCCGACTCCTCGCACTTACGCTGAGGCAGTGTCAGGGCCTTGGGCCTCTCAGTGGAGAGCTGCCATGGACGCAGAGATGGCCTCCTACAAATCCACAGGCACCTACGTCGATGAGGTTCCCCCTCCGGGGGCGAACGTAGTCGACGGCATGTGGATCTACAGGGTGAAGCGGCCACCGGGATCTCCTCCGGTCTTCAAGGCGCGCTACGTGGCTAGAGGCTTCAGTCAGCGCGAGGGAGTTGACTTCTTTCAGACCTTCGCGCCACCCCTCACTCCTCCTCCCTTCGTCCGACCACCGAGCCTTTTGAGACGCTGCACTTGGACGTCTGGGGCCCCTCTCCTCTGTCAAAGTAACTAGGCAAGAATGAATGAACTAGCAGAAGTTTTGGGTACAAATATGAAACCCTAGTTGGGGTTGTACCCCATATTGGCTACCCCACTACAGCCTACAAGCATAATACAGTTTAACATCCTCGCCCTGGCCCTGAGCGTGAGCGTTTCTTTTTGGTGGTCGTTGACGACTACTCCCGCTACACCACAGTGTTCCCCCTGGCGAGGAAGTCTGAGGTGACTTCTACGCTGATCAGGTGGTTGCTTACCACCCAGGACACTCGTGGTCGTCGTGTCAGCTGTCTCCACTCCGACCGCGGGGGCGAGTTTCGCTCCGGCATTCTCGCTGGATTCTGTCGCGAACAGGGCATTCGTCAGTCCTGGACGCTTCCGGAGTCCCCACAGCAGAATGGGGTTGCTGAGCGTCGCATAGGCCTGGTCATGGAGATTGCCCGCACCTCCTTGACTCACGCCCGTGCCCCCCATTTCCTGTGGCCATACGCGGTCAGGTACGCCGCGCACCAGCTGAACCTCTGGCCACGCGTCTCTCGGCCGGAGGCTTCACCGACCAGTCTTTGGACAGGGTCCCCTGGTGTCGCGTCGAGGTTTCGTGTCTGGGGGTGCTTGGCTCTTGTCCGCGACACCTCCGCGGACAAGCTCTCGCCTCGCGCCGTTCCTTGTGTCTTCCTTGGTTTCCCTGAGGACTCCTCTGACTTCACCTTTTACCACCCTCCCTCTCACCGGTTCTTTGACTCCCGTGACGTCCGTTTCGAGGAGTCCACCCCCTACTACGTCAGGTACCCCAGTCGAGGTCTCCCGGTCCCTCCCCCCCCTCTCTTCCTGACCGCCGCTCCCCCGCCTGCTCCCCCGGTACAGCCTCCCCCCCCTGGTCCAGCCCCGTCTGGTGTGTCTCAGGCTAGCCCTCCCCCTTCGGTAGCCCCCCCTGTACAGCCTCCCTCCCCACAGTCTTCCTCGCCGCCTCCTGCAGGTGCTCCCTCTCGGGAGGTTGGTCCTGCGACTGTCCCTGTACAGGTCTCTGGTTCTGGGGGTGCTGGAGTTGGAGCTGAGCTGCGGTTTGCAGAGGACTCTTGTCTTCCGGGGGCTGGTACTGGTCGTGCGGAGTCTGGGGGTGCTGGTGCGGAGTCTGGGGGTGCTGCGTCTGGGGGTGAGGGTGTCCCTTCGGTTTCTGGAGAGCCTGGGTCTGGAGCTGGTGTTAGTGCTGCCTCTGGGGGTGGTGTGCTTGGTGCTTCGGAGGTCGACTCTGGGGCTGCCGCTGCCCCGGACACTACTCCTTCCCCCCACCCCTATCCGACCAGGTTCCAGGCTCGTGTTCGCCGTGCTCGTGAGGAGCAGCTGGAGTTGGAGAGAGAGGAGAGAGAGTTGCAGCGGCTCGAGGAGCAGGAGCGACAGCAGCAGGAGCAGCAGCAGGAGCAGCAGCAGGGGCAGCAGCCGCTGGAGCAGCAGCAGCCGCAGCAGCCGCAGCAGCAGCAGCAGCAGCTGCTGCCGTCTCCTCCTCCTGTCTCGGGTCTTCGGACCCTTGGTCTCCCCTCTCCCTCTCCTTCCTCCTCCCCCTCTCCTCCTGTCTCTGGTCCTCCGCTTCCTCCTCCTGACCCCTCTCCCGCTGTTTTCCCTCGTTCTCAGTCTTCGTTGTCTCCTCCTCCTTCTCAGACTTGGGCCTCTCGTCGCTCCCCTCGTGCTCGTCCCTCGTCTCCTGTTCCCTTCACTGACCTTCGTACAGCCTTCCTTTGTTCTCGTCCACCTCGTCCGTCTCCGTCTGTGCTTCCGTCTCCTCCTGAGTCGGCCCTCACTGTGTCGCTTCCTTCTCCTGTCACTGACTACTACCGCACGTACCGTCCTGTTCTCTCTCGTGTTCTCGCCTCTCTTGTTACCCACCCTCGTGCCTCTGTGTCCTCTGTGTCCGCTCTTACTGCCGCAGTCACTGAGTTTGCCTCTACCCGCCGCCTTGACTTCGCCACCGCTCTTGTGGCTGCTCCTCCTTCCAGTCCTCTGGCCGTCGGGGGTGTGTCTGCCCTTGGCTGTGACGCCCTAGAGGACAGGCAGTTTGAGCTAGAGTTCCTGGCGGCCGCTTCCCCTCATCTCTGTGCCATGCTCCTCGCCCCTGAGGGTGACCCCGACGCCCTTGACATTCCGACTCCTCGCACTTACGCTGAGGCAGTGTCAGGGCCTTGGGCCTCTCAGTGGAGAGCTGCCATGGACGCAGAGATGGCCTCCTACAGATCCACAGGCACCTACGTCGATGAGGTTCCCCCTCCGGGGGCGAACGTAGTCGACGGCATGTGGATCTACAGGGTGAAGCGGCCACCGGGATCTCCTCCGGTCTTCAAGGCGCGCTACGTGGCTAGAGGCTTCAGTCAGCGCGAGGGAGTTGACTTCTTTCAGACCTTCGCGCCCACCCCGAAGATGACCACTCTTCGGGTGTTACTACACGTAGCAGCACAGAGAGACTACGAGTTACACTCTCTCGACTTCTCTACTGCTTTCCTTCAGGGCAGTCTTCACGAGGAGGTCTGGTTGCGTCGTCCCTCTGCCTTCACTGGCTCTTTCCCTCCTGGGACCCAGTGGAGGCTGAGGCGACCGGTTTACGGTCTTCGTCAGGCTCCTCGTGAGTGGCACGACACCCTGCGTTCTACCCTGTCTGACCTTGGGTTCCAGCCGTCTTCTGCTGACCCGTCGCTGTTCGTTCGTCGTGGCCCCACACCTTTCTTTGTTCTGGTCTACGTTGACGACCTTGTTTTCGCCACCCCTGACAGGGTTGCTTTGGCACACGTGAAGTCCGAACTGCAGAAGAGACACACCTGCACTGATCTTGGTGAGCTGCGCCACTACCTTGGCCTGCAGATCACCAGGGACAGAGCTGCTCGCACCATTACACTTTCACAGTCACACATGGTGCAGCAGGTCCTTCAGCGGTTCGGGCTTCAGCACTCCACAGTACAGCGCACACCTCTTGCTGTTGACCACAGACTCACTGGACCCTTTCCTGACGAGCCGTTCGAGCCTAGTGGTCCCTACGCAGAGCTTGTGGGTTGCCTCATGTACCTGATGACTTGTACTCGCCCGGACCTCGCCTTCCCTCTCAGCGTTCTTGCGCGCTTTGTTGCGCCAGGGAGACACCGTCCTGTTCACTGGACAGCAGCTGTGAGGGTGGCGAAGTACCTAGCGACGACATCAGGCGTGGGGCTAGTTCTTGGAGGGCAGCAGTCTGTCGTACTTACTGGTCACTGTGACTCCTCTTACGCTGACGACGCTGAGACTCACAGGTCTACTCAGGGGTACTGTTTCAGCCTGGGTTCTGGAGCTGTTTCCTGGCGGTCCACGCGCTCCTCTTCGGTCTCGACCTCTACAGCTGAGGCTGAGATCTACGCTGGTGCCATGGCGGCACAGGAGCTGCGTTGGTTGACCTTCTTGCTCACCGACCTTGGTGAGCGGCCGAGCTCTGCACCGACCTTGTTCACTGACAACAAGGCGTCTATTCTCCTTTGTCGAGAGCCACGACTGGAGAGCAGAGTGAAGCACATTCACGTCAGGTACTTTCTTCTGCGAGAGTTGCAGAGGCGTGGACAGGCTCGCTTTGAGTTTGTGGAGTCCGAGGCCAACACTGCAGACATCTTCACCAAGGCGCTTCCGCCTTGTGACCACCAGAGGTGCTGTGTGCAGTTAGGCCTTGTTGACACTGGTTCTCGTGTTGCTTAGACTTGAGTGTACTGTTTACTTTGCTTTCTATATATCTCTGTTACTTCTTGGACTGGCCTTGTGGCCACTGTTGTTTGTGCTCAGACTGTGTGGTGACGTTGTGATCCACCCTGAGCTTCGTTTCTTGGACTGGTCTTGTGACCGTACTCGTTTGGTTCTGCTAGACACCCCTCACTTAGGCTATGGGGGTGTGTCAAATGTTGTAGCCTATAGTGAGGTTTGTCTTAGGGGGTACAAAACTTAGGGTTAGCTATATGTACCCCAACCAACAACAATGCATCATCCATTTCTCATTTTGACAGTATGCACATATACACACTCACACACATACAGGCTCACACATATACAGACACACAACGCAAAGACATACAGCTACTGTAATAAGCATGCAAGCATAATGAATGAATTTCAGCCTTGTATAAATTATCACCATCCTGTCCCCCATTCCCCTCCCTCCCTCCCTCCCTCCCTAATTTCCCTCATCTCCCTTCTCCCCATCCATATTCTCCGCAAGAAACAAAGGCTGCAGCTTGAACTCCCTGCACAGGAAAGAAAAATCAGCGAATGCAACTCACTCCCTGCACAAACAATAACAAAATCAGAGAATACAACTTGCATTAGTTGCACAAGAAAACAAAATCAGAGAATGCAGCTTCCTTGATGCACTAAACAACAAAGTAAGTGCAACAGAAATTCACGCGCAAACTCTCGCGCTCTCTAACGCGCTCCGTCATGCGCAAACTCGCGCTCTCTCTCGCACGCACTCTCCCACGCGCTCTTTTGCACACACTCTTGCACACTCTATCTTGCACACTGTCACGCGCTTTCTCGCGCACTCTCTCGCGCACTCTCTCGCGCACTCTCTCGCGCACTCTCTCACACACTCTCACGCGCTCCCTCATGCGCTCTCTCACGCGCTCCCTCACGCGCCCCCTCACGTGCTCCCTGCAACGTGTTAGGCGCCAACGCGTATGGCGCCAGCGCGTTAGGTGACAGCGCGCATGGCGCCAGCGCGTTAGGCGCCAGCGCACACGGCACCAGCGCGTTAGGCGCCAACGCGCATGGCACCAGCGCGTTAGGCGCCAACGCGCATGCCGCCAGCGCGCATGGCGCCAGCGCGTTAGGCGCCAACGCTCACGGCGCCAGCGCGTTAGGCGCCAGCGCGCATGGCGCCAGCGCGTTAGGCGCCAACGCCCATAGCGCCAGCGCGTTAGGCGCCAGCGAACACGGCACCAGCGCGTTAGGCGCCAACGCCCATAGCGCCAGCGCGTTAGGCGCCAGCGCACACGGCACTAGCGCGTTAGGCGCCAACGCGCATGGCGCCAGCGCGTTAGGCGCCAACGCGCATGCCGCCAGCGCGCATGGCGCCAGCGCGTTAGGCGCCAACGCTCACGGCGCCAGCGCGTTAGGCGCCAGCGCGCATGGCGCCAGCGCGTTAGGCGCCAACGCCCATAGCGCCAGCGCGTTAGGCGCCAGCGCACACGGCACCAGCGCGTTAGGCGCCAACGCGCATGGCGCCAACGCTCACGGCGCCAGCGCGTTAGGCGGCAGTGCGTTAGGCGCCTATGCGATGCAGAAAGGCGCTAGCGCGCTGTCAGCACGGCGCCCACGTAGCAGCGCGCTGGCGGCTTGCACGCTAGGTGCCGGCGCGCTGCAGTAAGGCGCAAGCGCGTTGCCGCATCATGCGGCAGCGCGCTGACGCAGCAAGGCGCCGACACGCAAGCCACCAGCGCGCTGCTGCAGCAAGGCACCCGCGCGCAGCAAGGCGTCAGCACGCAAGCTGCGAGCGCGCTGTCACAGCAGGGGTTATATCACTAATGTACTCACGAACGTGCCGTTTATCACGGGGGCTTGTCACGGTCGCTTGTCACGGGCGTAAGGCGATTTCCTGGTGGCTAGTGCTTTCGAAGAGATGAGGTACAATCATGGCAAGAAAGTCTTCACCTGCTGGTCTTGTTTCTTGGGATGTGTTGGGGTTTGGTGCTGTTTGCACGTGTGGGCACATGAAATTCAAGTGACTCAGCTCTAGAATACAGGATGACGAAAGCAAGAACGGAGACCCTGTTCCCTAACAATTCTAGAATCACTTATTACAGTACAAGTAATACATTTTAACACAGGACACAAGTAATTGGCTTAAATCAGTAATTATAATAATTACAATTAGTATATTAATATGTGTATAATATAATCCTGCTAAAGGTCAAAAGTTTTATTTGTCATTAATCGTAACATACAGACCAAAATTCTTTATAAATGGGAACAAACAATTGTAGATGGAGGAATATGTCAGAATCCCAGTCACTAACCACTGGGATAAAAGGGCTTGTTTGTATAGCGGGTGAGTGCGCCCATAACCCCCCAGGCCGACATGCCTGTAACCCTTCCCTAGGATCATCGGGGATCTCCAGTGGACCTCTGACAGAATAACACATGAACATTAGTCACTACTTTAGCCGGTGTCATGTCTATATCGAGTATTAAGCACATACGCAACCCATACGACGTTGAACGTCGAGTCTTGTTTTACCTTGCAATCATTATACAATAATACTTTGTGTATCCTGGTTTCTATAAGCCACTATATTTAATTAGTTATATTCCTCCTTCTATATAACTATATATATATTATTTATATGTGTGTGTGTGTGTGTGTGCGCGCGCGCGCGTGTGTGTGTGTATGTGTGTGTGTGTGTGTGTGTGTATGTGTGTGTGTGTGTGTGTGTGGGCATGTTCAGATTGGGCGTTTGAGTGAGCATTAGGGTGTATCAGACGAGGAATTCCTGGTGCACAGCTCTGGGAGTGCTCTTTAGCGATAACAATATCGTGGGCAGCACACTGCGGATTGGGTTTTTTTTTACCAATCATGAAGCGACACTCGGGAACAAGTCAAACACGCGGCGTCCTGGAGGCCACTGAAGTGTTATCATTGGCCGTCGTTAGACAACCTTTCCAGGGTCCCCATTCGTCACTCTCCCGGTTTAGTCCAACACCTCACCTCAACTCGAAGCTGGGAACGAACCAAACCGAGCTGAAGTCAGTCCCCGAGCCCGATCACCAGACCGTGACAACTGGTTTGAAATGACAGTGTGGTGGCGGGAACAGTCATGAAGTTCCCGAAGTCCACCTTGAGTGGGAACGTGGGGGAGGCTGTCCCCTCCTTCGAACTTGTCTTGTCAGGTTTGGAGGTATGAGAACGAGCCTAGAGTTCAGGCTCGCCTCCCTTATCAAGCACGCTGGTTCACCTCACAGTTGCTGATGATGACTGATGGTTGATTGCTGTCGGGATTCTGAGTTCTAGAAACTTGCCACCGCCTGTAAGGTGATTTAGGAACCTTATGCTATGATCTAGGGATTAATGAAGGAGCTTAGCTCGCAAAAGCTTAGCGATCCGTCATTTTCGCAGAAGCGTAGAATTGCCGATTCGCAAATATTCATCGGCACGCATTCCATTCATGTGTGAGACCTTTGAACCGCAGATACCAAAATCAAGGTGGTCTAAATTCGTCGCTGCAAGTCCGCAACGTAGTTTGAGACGTTTCAGAATCCAAACGGTTTCGACGCTGTTACAATCGTCTGGGCAGATCCGATGCAAGAGGAAGCCCGATGAACCTGCTCTAGTCGGTCCGTTGCTGCAACATCCGCGTTATAGGGTTACCCTCAGTAACGGATTCAAACGGCTGTAGACCTCTTGTAAACCATGTAATGCGGCATTAGGCCTCGGTAAAGGATATTTGCCTCTGGAGGAGTGCTCAAGTAGTCTATACCAAGACAATTCTAACGGCTTCGGAAGGCCGAATTTAGCGGCGCTGGAAGATCGGACGGCTGGAGAAGGTTGATCTAAAGGCGGCGATCTGGCGTCAGCAGGCTCTGCAGGACGGGATGATGGGGAGAGGGTAACCAGAACGCAGGACGATGGAGGAGGGGTGACTAGAAGGCACGACGATGGCGGGAAGGGGGTAGCGAGAAGGCTGGTGGGAAAATGGATGGCCCAGTTGCCGGAGGAGCAGCGATCGAAGCTCTTCAGCGGCATGGCCGGCGCTGGCGCAGGTGAGATTTGTTGGTAACCAGAATGCAGGACGATGGTGGGAATGGGGAAACGAGGAGGCAGGCGACAATCTGGATGGGGGAATTGCCGGAAGAGCAGCGATTGAAGGCGTAGTGACATGGCCGGCGCTGGCGCAAGTGAGAAGGAACGAGGAAGAGAGACGGCGGGATGATGAAGAGAGGAGGGATGAGGAAGAAGGAGGAGGGCATGTGGTATGCAAGAGTAGTTGTCGGTCGTAGCTCTTCAGCGGCATGGCATGGCATGGTGAGGAGGAGGGATGTGAAGGAGGAAGAGGTGTGGTATGTCCTGACTTTTGAGTCGACTCAAAAGTGAGGAGGAGGGATGATGAAGGAGGAAGAGGTGTGGTATGTCCTGCCGGTAAAACGGTAGTCGCCACGTTTGTAGCGCCGTTGAACGCGATCAAGGCGTTTTCTCCCCAACCCCTCCTCCGATCGTCCCCTCCAACCCCTCTCTCTCCTCCCCTTTCCTTAGGAGCTGTAACGGCCACATTGAAGTGCCATTGGCCGGGGTCAGAAACATTCCTCCTTCATGCATTTCCCCCCTCCCTCCTCCCCACTTCCCCCCTCTCCCCCCCGCCCCTCTTCAGGAGCTGTAGCAGCCACGTTTGTAGCGCCGTTGGATATAGTCGAAACGTTCCCCCTTCATGCCTTTCCCCCCCCAACCCCACCTCCCTGCTCCACCTTCTCTCCCATTCCCCCACCCCCCCCACCTCCCTCCTCTTCAGGAGCTGTAGCCGCCACGTTTGTAGCGCCACTTGATGTGGTCAAAACCCGCCTGCAAGTGATGGGCGCACCACAGGCCTCCACGTCAGCAGCAGGGGGAGCAGCAGCAGCAGCGCCAATAGCAAGAGGGGGAGCAGCAGCATCATCTGCCTCCCCGCCGCCGTTCGCTAGGATAGCCACTGCAACTGCCGCATCTGTGCTCGCCACTCCCCCGTCCGCGTCCGCAGCTGCCGCGGCAGCAGAAGCAGCGCGGGGGGTGGGGGGTTCAGGAGGGCTGGGAGGATTCGCGGGATCAGGAGCAGAAGGGGGAAGGGGGAAAGCAGGCGCGGGGGGGAGAGCGGCAGCGGGGAGGCGGTGGCGCATGGGTGTGATAGCAGGGTCGCTGCAGACCATCTGGCGCACGGAGGGCCTGAGAGGGCTGTACAGGGGACTCTCCCCCACCATGGTGGCGCTGCTACCTAACTGGGCGGTGAGTGTATGGATGGGAATGGGAGAGAATGTTCGAAGGATGGGTTGGATAGGTGGCACATGGGCGTGATAGCGGGGTCGCTGCAGACCATCTGGCGCACAGAGGGCCTGAGAGGGCTGTACCGCGGGCTGTCTCCAACCATGGTGGCGCTGCTTCCCAACTGGGCGGTGAGTGAAGATCGAGAGGAGGTATGAGGCGGTGTGAGAGGGTGGTGTGCGGTGGAAGGCATGAATGTAGGGCCTGAGAGGGCTGTACCGCGGGCTGTCTCCAACCATGGTCGCTCTGCCTCCCAACTGGGCGGTAGGTACAGCCTGGAAGGTACAGGGTGGAATGAGGGGTGGTAGGTGGCGCATGGGTGTGATAGCAGGGTCGCTGCAGACCATCTGGCGCGCCGGAGGGGCTGAGAGGGCTCTACAGGGGGCTGTCCCCCACCATGGTGGTGGCTCTGCTGCCTAACTGGGCGATGAGTGAAGATCGAGAGGAGGCATGAGGCGGTGTGAGAGGGTGGTGTGCGGTGGAAGGTATGCACAGAGGGGCTGAGAGGGCTCTACAGGGGGCTCTCCCCCATTATGGGGGTTGTGCTGTCCAACTGGGCGGTAGTAATGGAAAAGAAGGGCAGAACAGAGAGAGTTCTGAGAATGTTCAAACGCGATATGCACTCTACTTTTTCCTGACGTCCTTTCGTTGCCCCCCCTCCCGCTCTCCCCTGTTTTAACCCTTCATTGTTTACACCAGGTCTACTTTTCAGTGTATGACCATTTAAAGCGGATGTTAAGCGAGGCCAGCCATCCAGGCGCAGGTGAGGTGTGGGAAACGATTGAAACGTATTTTAGTCATTGAAGCGGATTGTGATCCGACTTGCACGAGCCTTGAACTTGACTGCCACTAACGCGGATATTAAGCAAGCCAAGCCATTCGGGCGCAGGCGAGGTGCTAATGCCTATCAGTTGGGAGGGAGTGATTGAAACGAACTGTTGTGTGCCACTAAAACTGTGACTGAATTGGATGAGCCAAAAGCAGAAAACTTAAATCTGACTCCCCTGTCACCAACCCAGTTCCCAGCAGTCACGAAGAAGAGTTGACTTTTGAGTCGACTCAAAAGCCACTAAAACTGTGACTGAATTGGATGAGCCAAAGCTAGAAACTTAAATCTGACTCCCCTGTCACCAACCCAGTTCCCAGCAGTCACGAAGAAAAACCAGAGCCAGGTTCAGAGCAGCAGCAGCAGCAGCAGCAGCAGCTGTCGCTGGGTCGGAGTGTGCTGGCAGCAGCAGGGGCAGGCACGGCGACCGTCCTCGCCACCAACCCTCTGTGGGTCGTCAAGACGAGGCTGCAGGTGAGTCTTTTCAGTGTTAGACAGTAGGGAATCAACAAGCCTTGAGACGTCTCAAGCAGCAGGAGGGGCAGCAGCAGGAGCAGGCACGGTGACTGTCCTCGCCACTAACCCCCTGTGGGTCGTCAAGACGAGGCTGCAGCTATGTCGGTTTGGAGTTAGGTACGGGGAATAGTGACTCATCAAGCCTCAAGACGTCTGAAAGCAGCAGGAGCAGGCACAGCGACTGGATTAGCCACTAACCGTCTGTGGGTCGTCAAAACGAGGCTGCAGGTGAGTCATTTGGGAATTCGACCGAATCTCTTGCCTTTAGATGCCCAAAAGCAAGACGAGACTGCAGGTGAGCCCTGGTCTTTTTATCGTCTCAACCCATCTCATTGCTGATCTCCCTACCCGCCCAACCCCTCCCTCCCCTTTCTGCTCTCTCTCTAGCCTCTTTCCCCCTCTTCTCCTGTATTCCCCTCTTCAATCGCCCCCCTCCCCCCCACCTCTTCAACCACCAGTCCCAAGCCATGCTCACCAACAGACGGCCATGCAGGGGATTTTTCTAGCGTCGCTAAAAAAATCCGTAAACCCGACCTTTCTTCCCATATCCTCACCCCCTCTTCCCCCTCCCCTCCCCCGCCTTCCACCCTTTTCAATCACCACCAGACCCAAGCCATGCGAACCAACAGACGGCCCTACAGGGGAACATTTTCCGCCCTTGTGCGGATTACCAGAGAGGAGGGGTTGGGAGGATTGTACAGGTGAGACGATGGAGGGCGAAGGGGGGGAAGGGTGATGCATGGGGATGGGATGAGAGGTGAGGTGTTTTCAACCCTTGTGCGGATTACCAGAGAGGAGGGGTTGGGAGGGCTGTACAGGTGAGGGGAGGGACACAGAGAGGGGAGAGGGTGAGAGAGGGAGGGGGAAGGAGAGGAGCAGGAAGAGGGGCAGGGAGAAAGGAGGTAGACATGTTTTCCCCCTTGAACGCACTTGTGAAGACTAACTCTCCCTCGCTGCTCTGCTTGGTTGGTGCGTGTGAGCAGTGGGGTGGTGCCTGCATTATCAGGCATAAGTCACTGTCTTCGAGTCAATCCAACGCAACAGACAATAAAGTCTCTCAATGTCTCTCTTTGGTGGTGATTTTTGAGGCGCCTCATAAGTTACCTCTCTTTTCTTGTCTCTTTATGTGTGCCCTGTTGCTTGTTGGTTGTATGTGTGAGCAGTGGGGTGGTGCCGGCACTAGCAGGCATAAGCCACGTGGCCATTCAGTTCCCCATGTATGAGTATATCAAGCAACAGATGGCGTGCAGAGGTGAGCACATGTGTGTGTCTTGGCGTGATGGGGTGTGATGGGGTGTGATGGGGTGTGATGGGGTGTGATGGGGTGAGAGGCAGGCATAAGCTACGTGGCCATCCAGTTCCCCATGTTCGAGTATATCAAGCAGAAGATGGTGTGTAGAGGTGAGCAGATACGTATGTGTTTGCATGATGGTGTGTTGGGGTCAAAAGTAGGCATGACGGCATGGTGCACTAGCGCGTATGAGGCACGGTGCACTAGCGCGTATGAGGCATGGTGTGGTCATCCAGTTTCCCATGTATGAGTACATCAAGCAGCATATGGCGTGCAGAAGTGAGCTGTTATAGTGTGAGAGGTGTTCGCATGGTGTGGCACTGAAGCTGTGGCACACCGGCAGCAACAACATCTAGCGTGGTGCTAAGAAGAATTGCTAGCTCGTTCTCAGCAAATGGGGTGTCATTGCAGCATATGAGCTTTGAGGGTATGTCTTCACATGCATCTTCTGACAAGAAAAATACAGTGCCAAAACATAGTACCTAAAAGCTTATGATAGCATGTGGCCAGATGGACGGACAGCAGTTACATCCGATGGCTCACCAAGTGTATAGTTAGAGTAAACCATGCTGCCTTTTGTGAGGAGCTATTGTGACGATCAGGCTCTTACCGGAACGAAGAGGAAAAGAGCAGGTACAACATTTTTGAAAGGAATAAAAAACCGATCCAAAGTCATTATAAAACAAATGCATTCTCAAGATGTTCCCCTCCTCTCACGTCCTTCTCCCTCTCTCACTCTTGCACTATCAAGCCCCCCCTGCTAGCAGCAGCCTCAGTCATTTCCAGAGTTTTTGGCGGTCAACCACTGACACCAACACTGCCCCTCTTACTCCTCCCCTCACCTCACCTCTTTCTCCCTCCCTCTCACCCTCTCCCTCATTCCCCCCTCTCCCTCCCCTTTTCTACTCGTGTCTCACAGAAGGGTAACTACCCCTCTTACCCCCTCTTCTCACCGTCTTCTCCCTCTCCACCCCTCCCTCCCTCCCTCCCTCCCTCCCTCCCTCCCTCCCTCCCTCCCTCCCTCCCTCCCTCCCTCCCTCCCTCCCTCCCTCCCTCCCTCCCTCCCTCCCTCCCTCCCTCCCGCCCTCGCGCCCTGTCTCTACGCGCGTGCCACAGAGGGGTCAACAACCGACACTCTAACGGCCCCCCAGCTAGCAGCAGCCTCTGCCATCTCTAAAGTCTTTGCCTCGACTCTCACGTACCCGCATGAGGTAACCACCTCACTTAGGCCTTTTCTGTGCTACATACTGGGTAGTAAGGAAAGCTAAGGGCCCCCCAGCTAGCAGCAGCATCTGCCATCTCAAAAGTCTTTGCCTCGACGCTCACATACCCACATGAGGTAATTTCGTCCACACCCTCGTGGCAACCCCATGAGGCAAAGAGGCCGCATGCGTGCCAGGAATCAAAAGGCATGAGGCCTCTTCTCTTCGCCTCCTCTTGAGGCGCCTCAAACTTCGCCTCCTCAACACACATTGGTAAGGAAGCTTAAGGTCCCACAGCTAGCAGTATCCTCGGCCATTTCCGAAGTCTTTGTCCACACAGTGGTGCTGCGCTGCATCATACACACTCACGTACCCGATACCTGCAAGATAGCAAGCCCAACCAGCTGCAGTAAGCCCAACATGCTGTAGTAAGCCCAACATGCTGCAGTAAGCCCAACCAGCTGCAGTAAGCCCAACCAGCTGCAGTAAGCCCAACATGCTGCAGTAAGCCCAACATGCTGCAGTAAGCCCAACATGCTGCAGTAAGCCCAACATGCTGCAGTAAGCCCAACATGCTGTAGTAAGCACGTTCGGCCGACGCTCGCTCTCGCAACCATTAGACTCGCTCAAGTCTTGAGATGTCTCAAAAGCTTGCACATCCATTTGACTTGTCCCTAGACCCCTTTTCAGAGAGTCTAGGAGGCTTGAATTTGCTCCTTTTTCCTCCCCCCTCAGGTAGTGAGGGCACGCCTTCAAGAACAAAGGAAGGACTTAGGGCTTGCACACCACTACTATGGCGACTGAGTGGACTCAAAGGGTGTTTTTCCTCTTTTCTCCCCCACCCCCTCCCCACCTCATCTCTGGTAGTGAGGGCACGCCTTCAAGAACAAAGGAAGGACTTAGGGCTTGCACACCACTACTATGGCGACTGAGTGGACTCAAAAGGGTGTTTTTCCTCTTTTCTCCCCCACCCCCTCCCCACCTCATCTCTGGTAGTGAGGGCACGCCTTCAAGAACAAAGGAAGGACTTAGGGCTTGCACACCACTACTATGGCGACTGAGTGGACTCAAAAGGGTGTTTTTCCTCTTTTCTCCCCCACCCCCTCCCCACCTCATCTCTGGTAGTGAGGGCACGCCTTCAAGAACAAAGGAAGGACTTAGGGATTGCACACCGTTACTATGGCTACTCAGTCGACTTAAAGGGTTTTTTTCCTCTTTCCTCCCCCCTCCCTCCCCACCTCATCTCAGGTGGTGAGGGCTCGGCTTCAGGAGCAGGGGAAGGACTTGGGGAATGCACACCGTTACACTGGCGTGGGGGATTGTATAACGCGGGTGAGTATACCTTGCGTTTTAACAGCATGTAATTTTCGTTTCTGCTGGCTTTAATTCGTCTAAATATTTTTAGCTGCACCTTAATGGCGTCTCACATTCATCCTGTTTATCTCTTGCGTTCTTCTCTCCTCTTCGCCAAACGCCCCAACCACTCCTCCAAACCTACATCTTCCCCAACCTCTCCTCCAAACCTACATCTTCCCCAACCTCTCCTCCAAACCTACATATTCCTTGAATGTGCAGATATTGAATGAGGAGGGCATTCGGGGGTTCTATCGGGGCTGTGTGACCAACCTTTCTAGGAGGAGAGCATTGGGGGACTTTATTCGAGCAATTCGGTCTTCGTAACAGACGGATAACTCCCTCTTCTCGTGTCTATCCCCTTGTTCTTGCCAATCCACTTGCTGTTCAGATATTCAAGGAGGAGGGCATCCGGGGTTTCTATCGGGGCTGTGTGACAAACCTGTTCAGAACCACACCCGCTGCAGTCATCACCTTCACATCCTTTGAGCTGCTCATTCGAACCCTCCCCACCATCTTCCCCCCGGCATCCCTAACTGATGATGGTTGTGAAGATTTATGAGAGGCCTGACGCTGAGTCAACTCAAAGGTCACCTCTCCAGAACCTCTTTAGAACCACACCCGCTGTAGTCATCACCTTCACATCCTTTGAGCTGCTCATTCGGACCCTGCCCACCGTCTTCCCCCTGGCATCTGCGAGTGATGACGTTAGTGAGACATGATGACTCTTGTCTTGACTCTTGAGGAGACTCAAAGGTCATGGGGTTTAAGCTCCTTCACAAATCGGCAACCATATTCCCACCCATGCGCCACATTCCTGCCAATACTATGCTGGAAGTGGCGCCTTGTTAGTTATCATTGTCCTCATCAAGTTACTCTTTTTTATTAGTCATAGTTTGGCTTGCTCCGGTTTGTGTCGCCCCAGCGTTGGTAATCCGTAATTGAGGTTGGCCAATGCATGTCAACTGGTGAACACGGATGTATAACAGCAAAAGGCCAATTCGAAAGGCCAACCGTGTGCCTCAGAAGATCCGGTTTATTAATACTCCATTTTTCCAGATGCCCGTAGTTCTTGCACATAGATTTGTAGGTCCTGTGTGGGTGTCATACATGATAGAAAATGGGGATTTCTACCATTTTCGCTGTATTCCGAACCATTACTTTTTGCCTGTACGTTCATGCGAGTTGTGTGGTGACCAGCTAATCGTGGAGCGGCTGCTGCCGGTTCTGACAGCCAAATTCGCGTCTCGAGGCCCTCCACCGCTACTTCCGCAGCGCAACTTTGAAATTCAGGAGCGAGCCGCATGCAGCAGAGAGCTTCTGCCACAAATTTTCGTTTCTGTTTCAGGAGGGAGGGAAGGGAAGGGAACACAAAGATTGCGAGAAGTCTATCTTCGAAGCAACTGTTTGCGGTGTTGCCCTGAATGAGCCCGCGCCTGCTGCAGTCCGTGTGCGCATGGATGGTGCTGCCGGATGGATACCACATGAGTCCATGTGTCCATGGGTCATGTCGTGAGAGCCACAGCACCAGATGCAGCTGTGCCCACGCGTCGCCCCTCTCTCGCCATCTGGTGTTTCGCATCGCATGCTCCCAGGACCCAGCTCTGCTGTTTCAACCTGCGCTTCGCTTAGTAGCACCCTTACTAGAGCTACGCTCGAACCTTGTGCTTTCAATGAGCCATTATAAACTTCAGGAAGTCGCAAGGGTCGTCGCCGTAGAGATGAGTAGATAAAGCGGTGACTAGAGACAGACAGCATAAATAGGACGTCCTCAGGTTGTGAACGCGTCGCTACCGATCTAGATTTATTCTGCCGTGGGATCAACGACAAGCGGAGTTCTTGCACAAGCCGCCAGGGCCGTCGCAAATAGAAAAAGAAACAGTTGAAGCGGCCTTTCACAATCGCCATGGCTTGTCGTCTCGCGTCCAATCAACAACGCTTATCTTTCCACAAATCTCATCCTTCGCGCCGCGTTCTCTCCTTCCTCCTCGTCTTCCCCCTTGTCGCCGCAGCCTCCGCAGCTCTCTTTTCGCCCCCCGCATCTCCCGACGTCCGCTCCCGCCCCGTATCCCATTTGCGATTCGCAACAGACGCGTCCCAGGGGCCACCGCGTGCGGCGGCTTTCGAAGCGCAGGCTCAGTCGCGCCACGGAGACAAAAACGCGACGACCATTGATAACCCTGCAAGTCGAAACCCGATGCTATCTCCGTTTCACGTCTTTCGGGCTCCGTTCGCCGTATCCCTCATTGAAATCCCCGAGAAACGCGCTCCAGAAATCCTGGAACTTGAGCTGGTTTACACGTCAGATCATGCGGATTCTGACGCTGGAGAAAGCGCAACGCTGGAGGACGCAATAAAAGCAGACGCGCTATATCTAGAAGAAGCGGCGGTGAGGAGCAAGAAAGGTATGGTGCCTGCGGAGAGACAGGGGGAAGAGGGCAAGGGGGAGGGGGAGGGAGAGAAAGAGGGGGGCGGAGAAGGGAAGGCGGAAGGAGAGGGGGAGGAGGAGGAGGCGGAAGAGGTGCGCAGCGGGGAGATGCTCGTGTTATCTGACGAGCTTGCGACTCCGCTGCACGTGTATCGAGGCGCTGACGGTTCGTTGCAAGAGGAGCCCGAAATGAGCGACGACGACCTCATGGTGTTCGGAAGCCTAGATGCGCTGTACTACGAGGAAGTGGCTGTGCGGACACGTGCAGCACACGCGCAGCCACGTGCACCACTGGTTGGCCCACGTGCATCACACGCATGGGAAAGCATATTGATTCAAGGAGGAGCGTCAGAAAATCGGGACCAAGAAGTTGGTTTCTTCAGGTCGTTTCATGTTTTCCGGGCAGATAACGGCTCGCTGGTGGAGTTGACAGAACGCGACGCCGTTTTGACGTTGGCGGACGGAGTCCTTGCACCACTGACGGAAGTAAACGGGATTCCCTTGACGGAGCTTGACCGAATTTCGTCAGCAGAGCTCGTCCGCGTGCACCAGCAAGAGCTTCCAGTCCGTTTCCGTCCGTCAAATCCCTCCACTGCTCTGACGAAGATTAGACGGAGATTGAGATTGTCTCATGACAAACGGATTGAGATCGTCTACGAAAATACAGGAAGCCAGAGGGTACAAGAAGAGACAGGGGAGGGAGACGAAGAAGAGGAGGAGGAGCGAGAGCACGTGGGGCCTGTACACGTATTCTGGGAAGAAGATGGGACTCTAAACGAAGAGGAAGACGACAGCACTACTAACCGTTTAAATAAATACGATAATGAGATGGCGGGCTTGGAGAATATGGGCTGGAGAGAGGCAGCGGTCGATGCGGCGTTTGGCGCGGCGGATGATGCGGCGGCGGAAGCGGAGATGGAGTATGAGTTGGCATTCGCGGTGCGTACGAGGAGGGCTATGGTGATTGGCGGTGGAGAGGACTAGACCGTGCGAAACAACAGCAGAACAAAAACAGAAGTGTATCGGAGTAGCTTACGTATTGTAGCATAAAATGTATTGTAATTCTGTTACGTGGCACATGCATGAAGTAATCTACACCTTCAGATACTCAGAGAATTTAGATAAGGAATACTGCATAAAACGTGGCTAACATATTCTGTACTCATGCACAATACCTTTCCCACCTGTGCATAGCAGCTGTGATCAGATTTATTGATCAAGGAAAGGAAAATTTAGGGCATAGCTAGCTAAGTAGACAAAAGCAGCTACAGTTCTGCGACTAGCCAGAGTGTATCCTCTTATATGAGGATAAGTATCGTATAGTCTACACAGCGAATCTGTAATTCATCAGTGAACCAACGAATATCAGCATTGTTAGCAAATCAGGTAAGGTTGCCGTGCTGGCCGAACCAAGTCAGGGGCACGCACGCACACACACAATCGAGTGTGTGTCACCCACGCCACGAATCTGCAGTGCTCTGCATTCTCTACAAGCACTCTCCAAACAAGCACTCACATGAGCCTTATTCCAACTTCCATTATCCCTCCATTCATCCATCCCTCCATCCATTCATCCATTCCTCCATTCATCCACATATGCCCGTCACCAATTTCAATGGATGACTTTTTAAGGCAAAATGTTCTTTCGAGTTGGCACTCTATTGAAGCACTTCCGTCCAAGTCCTATAGGAGCCCTGAAGGCAAGGGGAGAGGGCAACGAAGTAACGGTTGCTTAACACCAGCGCAGGGAGGGCTTGAGGGAATTCAGCCTGTTACACCCATTCAAAACCTTTTGAAACTGATTCACACCTCTTCACACCCATCCATACTACTAATGCTGATCATATCTCCAAGCACTCGTACCTTTTAAAACTGATTCATACCTCTCAGCACCCACGCACACCTTTTGAAACAGATAGATACCTCCTCACACTCATCCGTACCTCTTGCTGCTCTTTGCTTTGCTCCAGGCTCCTGTCGGTCGAGCTTCGACCCCAACTCGAACGCCCTAATCGTCGACTATTTTCAAGGCGCCTAGGAAAGAGGCTCCTGTCCCTTTTCCTCCTCCTTGTCACACTCTTCCTGCAATTCAACTCCAAATACACTCCACCACCTTTTTCCTCCCTGCCATCAGCTATTGCTACTACCACAGCAAGGAACTTTCCTTCCTTGTCTTTTGCTGTTACTGCTGCTACGGCGGCTACAGCTGCTACTACTACACCTATGACTGCAAACTTTCTTCCCTCCCAATGCTGCCGCTGCTGCTGCTGCTGCTGCTGCTGCTGATGATGATGCTGCAGCTGATGATGCTGCTGCTGCTGCTGATGATGATGCTGCTGCTGCTGATGATGATGATGCTGCAGCACTATTTACAAGCTCGATTGCCCTACAGCTAGCTGCTGAATCCTTCCTTCATGTTGCAAAACATGCCTTAGCAGGGCTTGAATCAGCATGCACATTACCCAGCACAAGCTAACTCTCCTGCCACATGTTCACGAGCCCTTCTACGCTCGCTTTACCGCCCTCCACCCCTATCACTTGATTCCCTGATTCCCTTCCACTAATAACCCCCTGCGCTACACCAGGCCCTTCCCCATCTATATCCATCCACTCGCCACCATTCTTATTCCCATCCCCATCCCCATCCCCCTTCTCCTCATTCCCCCTCTCCCCATCACCCCTCGCCCCATCCCTCGGTTCCCCATCAACATACATTTTCTCAGGTTCCTCCTTGGACCTTTCTTCCATTTCCTCTGCTCCAACTACCGAGCCTGTCCCTGCTCCTACTCCTGAGCCAAGCTGCTTATTTTCTCCAGCTTCTGCCGCTGGTGCTGCCAGCGTCGTTAGTGCTGCCACACTTGTTGGTGCTGGTGTTGCCGCTGGTGCTGCTACTGGTGTTGCTACTGGTGTTGCCGCTGGTGTTGCTACTGGTGTTGCCGCTGGTGTTGCTACTGGTGTTGCCGCTGGTGTTGCCGCTGGTGCTGCTACTGGTGTTGCTACTGGTGTTGCCGCTGGTGTTGCTACTGGTGTTGCTGCTGGTTCTGCAGCTGGTGCTGCTGTTGGTGCTGTCGCTTCAGCTGCTGCTGCTGCTGTCGTTTCTGCCACCTGCTTCTCTTCCTCCCCTCCCTTCTCTTCCTCCCCTCCATTCTCCTCTACCTCTCCTCCCTTCGTCTCTCCCTCCCCTCCCTTCTTATCTTCCTTCTTCTCTACCTCTCCACTCTTCCTCTCTCCCTCCCCTCCCTTTTTCTCTCCGTCTCCGCTCTTCTTCACTCCCTCTGCTGCTGCTGCCACTGCAGGTAATGCTGTAGCAGTCACGGACACAGGTGCATCTGTAGCAGCAGGGACTGGGGAAGGTGCATCTGTAGCAGCAGCACTTGGGGAAGGTGCATCTGTAGCACCAGCACTTGGGGAAGGTGCAGCTGTCGCAGCAGGGACTGGGGAAGGTGCAGCTGTAGCAGCAGCAACAGTGGGAGGCGCAGTTGCAACAGGTACGGGCGTTACTGCCCCAGGTGTGACTCTAACAGGAGCAGATGTAGCAGCAGCAGGCCCAGCTGCAATCGTTACTGTACCAGGAGTGACTTCATCAGGAGCTGCTGCCCCACAAGGCACAGCAGCAGCAGTGGTTGAAGCTGTAGCAGCAGCAGCTGTAGCTTCAGTTGCGACTGGGGCAGTTGGCTCAGGAGGAGCTGGGGAGGCTGCAACTGGAGCGGGTACACTTGAAGAGGGTGCTACAGCCGGAGCAGGTGCGACTGGGGGAGGTGCAACTGCGGCTTGAAGGGTGACTGGGGCATGTGCGGCTGGCTCAACAATGAATTGTGGGGTCTTGGCTGGTGCTTTTGCTGCTGCTGCTGCTGCTGCTGCTGCTGCGGAATCTGCTGTTGCAGGTGCTGCTGCCTTTGCTGCTGGTGCTGCCTTTGCAGCTGCTTCGGCTGCAGCTGCTGGTAACAACGCCCCTTTAACAACTCCTCCCTCCACCACTTTGATCCGCACGTTTGCTCCACTGGGACAAGGAGGTGGTGTGATTGCTGCACTTGTCACTCTGGGTACATTTGCTGTTCCATCCAACGCCCTTTCTGCAACTCCTCCCTCCACCCCTTTGGACTGCACACTTGCCCCACCAAGAGTGGGTGGTGCTCCCTCCCCACCCTTCCGTTCCCCCTCCCCTCCCTTTTTCTCTCCTTCCACTTCCTTTTTCTCTCCCTCGCTTCCCCTTTTCTCTCCCTCCCCTCCCTTTTTCTCCTCATCCCCTCCCCCCCTCTTCCCCTCACCTCCATTCCTCTCCCCCTCCCCTCTCTCCCTCTCCCCCTCCCCGCCCTCCGCCTCTTTGGTCTGCACACCTGTTCCCCTGAGACTGGGTGTTGCTGTTGCTGGCGTATCAACAGATTGCTTTGCTGTGGCTGTGGGTGCGGTTGCCTGTGCTTCCAGCGCCCCTCCTACAACCCCTCCCTCCGCCCTTTTCGTCTGCACACCTGGTCCCCTGGGACTGGGTGTTGCTGGCGTATCAACAGATTGCTTTGCTGTGGCTGTGGGTGTCAAAACGGGTGTAACGGTGGGAGCTTTTGTGGCTGCGGGTGTCACTGTTAGTGTCACTGCGGGTGTCACCACGGGTGTATCTGTGGGCGTCACTGTGGCTGTGGGTGGCACTGTAGGTGTCAATGAAGGCGTCACTGTTGGTGTCACCATGGGTGTCACAGTGGCTACGGGTGTGACTGTGGGTGTGGTTGCAGTTGTGTTTGTGACTGTAACTGGTGTGACTTTGGGTGTGGCTGCATCAGTTCCTGCTACGGCTGCAACTGGGAGTGTCATCGCTGTTGCTAGTTCTGGTGCTGCTGCTGCTGCTGCTGCTGCTGTTGCTGGTGGTGCTGCAACTGTGGGTGCTACTGCTGCTCGCTCTGGCACTGCTGGTACCGCTGCTGGTAGTGCTGCCGCTGCTGATGGCACTGCTGCCGCTGCAACTGCTGGAAGTGCTGCTGCGGCTGCTGGCAGTCTTACTGCTGAAAGAGCTATCCTTTCTGGTGCTACTGCAGCAGCAGTCACTGTAGCAACAGCAGCAGGCTCTGGTGCTGCTGCTCCTGCAGCTGCTCCCACTGCTGCTGCTGCTTCTCCTGCTGTTGCTGTTGCTTTTTCCGCTGCTGCTCCTACTCCTCCTACTGACGCTGGTGATGCTGCTGCCGCCGCTGCAACACTTGTTGCTCCTGATGCTACAGCCGACTCTCCTTTAACAGCAGACGCACTCACAGCAGCAGGAGATGCCGCTGCCGCCGCCGCTGCAGCTGCTGCTACGACTGGTGCTCCTGCTGCGGTTGCTGCTGCTAGCGCTACAGCTGACTCTCCTTTAACAGCAGGCAGAGCAGCAGAAGCACCCACAGCAGGAGATGCAGCAACTGAAGCATTACCAGCAGGAGACACTGCGGACTGAGAGACAGGCGCTACAGTCGCCACAGCAGGTACAGCAGGTGTTACCGCAGGTGCTACAGCAGGTGTTACCGCAGGTGCTACAGCAGGTGTTACCGCAGGTGCTACAGCAGGCACTATAGTCGCGTCAGAAGGTACAGCAGGTGCTACAGGCACTACAGCAGGCGTTGCCACGGGTTCTGTAGCAGGCACAACCGCAACACGCGCTACAGCAGGTTCAGCAGGCACTACCACAGGTGGAATGGCAGCCGTTACAGCAGGTGCTACAGCAGGCATTACCGCGGGCGCTACAGCTGAAGGCGCTGACAGAGGCAAAGGTGCTACAGGCGCTACAGGTTCTACAGGTGCTACAGCTGCCACTGAAAGCGCTACAGGTGCTACAGACGTTGCAACAGGTGCTACAGACGTTGCAGCAGGTGCTTGAGGCCTTACAGCAGGCGCCGCAGGCACTACATTCGTTACAGCAGAGGCTACAGGTGCTACAGGCGCCACAGCAGGTGCTACAGGTGCTACAGCAGGTGCAGATGCTACAACAGCCACTGCAGGCGCTACAGCAGGTGCTGCAGGAGCTGCAGGTGCTACAGCAGCCGCTACAGACGTTGCAGCAGGCGCTTCAGATGCTACAGCAGCCCCTGCAGGCGATATGGCTGGCGCTACAGGTGCTACAGGCGCTACAGGTGTTACCGAAGCTACAGGCGCTACAACAGCTGCTACAGATGTTGCAGCAGGCACTGCAACCGGGGCGGTAGAGGGAGCAGTAGGAGGGGGAGCAGCAGTGGGGGGAATAGAGGTAGGGGGAGCAGCAGCGAGGGGAATAGAGGTCGGGGGAGCATCAGTGGGGGGAATAGAGGTCGGGGGAGCAGCAGCAGTTAGGGGAACGGGAGTAGGGGGAGGAGCAGTTGTGGGGACGGGGTTGAGGGGAACAGGAATGAGGGAAGCTGGAACTCGCGGAACAGGGGTGGGGCGAACGGAGGTGGAGGGAACGGGGATGAGGGGAACGGAGGTGGGGGGAACGGGGGTGGGGGGGAGAGGAACGGGGGGAACAGGGGTTGGGGGAACAGGAGTGCGTGGTCTCAGTGGGGGGGCTTGGGCAGGGAAGAGAGGAACAGCCAGAGGAGCCACTTTGGTGGTACATTCGTGAGCTGGAGACACAAGTACAGGAGCGGCCTTAGCAGTAGCTTCGAGAGCAGTGGGAACAAGCACAGGAGGAACCTTAGCAGCAGGCGCCTGCACAGCGAGAAAAGGCAAAGGATTTCCCTTAATAGCACACGTGAGTGGTGCTGGAGGCACAGGGGGGCCTTTATCAAGCTGCTGCTGCTGCTGCTGCTGCTGCTGAATGCATGTTGCAGTGTTACCCCCTGGCGCTGTAGTGGAAACGGGCTCCTTACTAGGTGGTACCTGCCCTGGAGGTACCTGTCCAGATACCACCTTCCCAACAACCCCCTGTGCCTGCCCCTGCCCCTGCGCCTCAAGTGGAACAGGCACTGGTACAGCAGGACTTGCCATTGGTGCAACTGCTGGTGGTGCTGCTGGTGGTGCTGCTGGTGGTGCTGGTGCTGGTGCTGGTGCTGCTGGTGGTGCTGCTGGTGGTGCTGGTGCTGGTGCTGGTGCTGCTGGTGCTGGTGCTGCTGGTGCTGCTGGTGGTGCTGGTGCTGGTGCTGGTGCTGCTGGTGCTGGTGCTGGTGCTGGTGCTGGTGCTGCTGGTGGTGCTGCTGGTGCTGGTGCTGCTGGTGGTGCTGCTGGTGGTGGTGCTGCTGGTGCTGCTGGTGGTGCTGGTGCTGGTGCTGCTGGTGCTGGTGCTGGTGCTGCTGGTGGTGCTGCTGGTGCTGCTGCTGCTGGTGGTGTTGGTGCCACAGACGCGGCTGCTGCTCCAACAGGTGCCACAACAGGTGATGCCGCTACAGGTGGCATCTGCCCCGGCTGCACCTGCCCTCCCTGCACCTGCCTGGGCTGGAGCTGTACCTGCCCTGGCTGTACCTGCCCCGGCTGTACCTGCCCCGGCTGCACCTGCCCCGGCTGTACCTGCCCCGGCTGTACCTGCCCCGGCTGTACCTGCCCCGGCTGTACCTGCCCTGGCTGTACCTGCCCTGGCTGTACCTGCCCCGCCTGCACCTGCCCTGGCTGTACCTGCCCCGCCTGCACCTGCCCTGGCTGTACCTGCCCCGCCTGCACCTGCCCTGGCTGTACCTGCCCCGCCTGTACCTGCCCTGGCTGTACCTGCCCCGCCTGCACCTGCCCTGGTGCCACTTGTCCTGCTTGCACCTGACCCGGCTGCACCTGAGCCAATGGTACTGGCCCTGGTGGCACCTGCCCTGGTTGTCCCTGTCCCGCCTGCACCTGCCCTGAAAACACCAGTCCTGCTTGCACTTGTCCTGGTAACATTTGCCCTGATACCACCTGCCCCGCCTTCAAACCAGGAGCAACAGCAGCAACAACCCCTATTACGTTCCCTGCCACTGCACCACTGCATGCCCCCAGAGCACCTGCCTGGCCTGCTGTCGCTACTACCTGTACCTGCTCCTTCTCCGTTCTCATTCTCTTTTGCGCTGGTTCCTGTCCCTCCCTCACCTGCTGCTGCTTCTCTACGGACTGCTGCTGCTGCTGCTGTTGCTGAGGGGGCTGCGGCAGCTGCTGCTGTAGGGACTGCTGAGGTTGTTGCTGCGGCTTTGGCAGAACCACTTTCTGTGGCGCCACAAGTGTTGGCCTTACCTGCTGCTGCTGCTGCTGTGGCAACCGGGGCAACAACATAGGTCTTTGTTGCATCCCAACGTGCTGCTGCAGCAGCTGCTGCCCCAGCTGCTGTTGCTGCGGCAGCTGCCGCCCCAGCTGCTGTTGCCGCGGCTGCTGCAGCGGCGGGGGCAGTGGCAGCGGTGGCGATGGTGATGGTGAGGCACCAGCCACACGTGGAAGTGTATTCCCCTTCTTCTGCTGCTGCTGCTGCTGCTGCCGCTGCTGCGGCTGCGGCTGCGGCTGAGGCTGTGGCAGTGGCAGTGGCGGCGACGGTGATGCACTGGCCACACGTGCATTCCCCTTCTGCTGCTGCTGCTGCTGCTGCTGCCCCTGTTGCTGCTGCTGACCCGGCTGGTGCTGATGCTGCTGCTGTGGCAACAACAGTGGCGGTGGAAGAGTGTTCCCCTTGTGCTGTACCGCATTCCCTGATAGCACCGCCCCTGGCAGCCCCATCCCCGATCCCGGCCCTCCTGGCCTTGGGATACCACCTGCTTGAACCACCCCTGCCGGCACCGCCCCTGCTTGAACCGCCCCTGCTGGCACCGCCCCTGCTTGAACCGCCCCTGCTGGCACCGCCCCTGCTTGAATCGCCCCTGCTGGCACTGCCCCTGCTTGAACCGCCCCTGCTTGAGCCGCCCCTGCTTGAACCGCCCCTGCTTGAGCCGCCCCTGCTTGAACCGCCCCTGCTGGCACCGCCCCTGCTTGCACCGCCGTTGCCTGCATAGCCCCTGCATGCCCCGCCTTTGCCTGTCCAAATCCTGGTGCTCCTGCTCCTGCCGGCCCCATACCCGCCTGCCCTACCCCTGCCTGCACTGTCCCTGTCTGAAGCACCCCTGCAGGGGAAAGGCCAGGTATTCTCAGGTGGGTGGACGGCCCTCCTGCAGCACCGCTCTGAACCGAAGCACCTGCCACTGATGGAACATGCCCCACCTGCCCCTGATTCCGCCCCTGCCCCTGTGCCTGCCCCTGCCTTTGATTCTGCACCTGAGTCTGCACCTGATTCTGCCCCTGCGCAAGTGCCTGACCCGGAGCCTTGCCTGGTGCTGCTGTTGCTGTTGCTGCTCCTGGTACAGCAGGAGAAACCGCCCCCCCCACATGGTTCCCTATTGCCTCCTCTCGCCTTACCATTCCCTCCGGAGCTTTCCCAGCTGCTGAGGGCCCTCCGGAGGGTGCGTTTCCGGCTGCTCCTTGCGGCTTCATCTGCCCCTGAACCTGCCCGTGCTGAGCCGTCATTGGCTGGTTTGCGGAACCTAGCTTCACTGCCTGTCCTTGCAGCACTGCTGCTGCTCCTGTTGCACCCACAGCACCGCCTGTCACCGCACCAGCTGTAACAACACCTGTAGCAGCACTAGTGATAGCACCAACCGTAGCAACAGCGGCTGTAGCAGGTGTACTTGCCATAGCCGAAGGTGTTGCCAAACCTGACGCAGCACCCGTACCTGCCACCTGCCCACTGACCCCTCTGCTGACACAAGTTTTCTCTCCCCCTTCCGAGCCTGGAACAGGTCTGGCACCAGGTACAGGAGCCCTGGGAACTGGCCCGGGCGCAGGTCCGGCAGCAGGTCCGGCAGGAGGTATGGCAGGAGAGGAAGGCAAAGGCAACGACATGGGAGAGACAGCAGGAATCGGACCAGCTGGTCTTGTGACAGCTGTAGCAGCAGTAGCAGTAGTAGCTGCTGTAGCAGCAGCAGCAGCTGTAGCAGCAGCAGAAGCTCCTGCTAAATCTGACTGCTGGGCTGATGCTGGTGCTGCGTGCCTCACTCCAACTGCAACTCCTGTGGGACCGGCAGCAGCTGTGCCACTTGCAGCAGCAGCAGCAGCAGCAGCAGCGCCTGCTTGTAGGCCAGCCAGGGCTGGTACTTGGACTTGCTGCTGTTGGTGCTGCTTCTGGTGCTGCGGCAGCTGCTTCGATTGCTGCGGCTGATGTTGCTGTTGCTGGTGGGGTTGCTGATGCTGCTGTTTCTGCAGCAGCTGCTGTTGCTGCTGCTGTTGTTGCTGCTGTTGCTGTTGGTGTTGGTGCTGCTGTTGTTGTGGGTGCTGCTGCTGCTGATGCCGCTGCTGTTGCTGCTGCTGCTGCTGCTGTTGCTGCTGCTGCTGCTGCTGCTGCAGCTGCTGCTGCTGCTGCTGGGAATGCTGCAGATTCTGATGTTTCCCTCCTGCTGTAAGATTACCGCTAGCAGCAGCAGAAGCACCAGCAGCAGCTGCGCCACCACCAGTAACCACCTTATCCTTCCCTGCCCCTGCCCCTGCACCTCCCCCTGCCCCTGCCCCACCTGCACCCATTCCCAAACCGTGTGGCAGGCTCGGAGAAGCTCCAGGCACCGGACCTGCTGCACCGGGTGCGGATGCGGCTGCCGATGCTGCAGCCGTTGAAGCTGCAGCAGCAGCAGCCGCTGCGGGCACAGCAGCAGAGTCTGCTGGGGGGACTGAGAGAGGAACAGGAAGAGAGGACGGCAGGGGTGATTGGCCCATACTTGTGCCTGCTGCCCCGCCTGCCGCCCCCGCTGCTGCTGCAGCTGCCGCAGCCGCTGCACCTGCCGCTGCTGCTGCACTTGCTGCTCCGCCTGCTGCCCCACCTGCTGCACCTGCTTGCAAGCCAAAGGGAGGCGCACCAGGAATATGCCCCGGCATGGTCATCCCATACGGAGGCTGCTGCTTCGAGGCTGCTACCGCAGCTGCTGCCGCCGCGGCTGCCGCAGCTGCATAGTTACTGAAATGCGGGGGGAAGAACGGGTGGTGGTGATGCTGCTGCTGCTGCTGTTGCTGCTGCTGCTGTTGTTGCTGTTGCTGCTGTTGCTGCTGTTGCTGCTGTTGCTGCCGTGCCACATGCCGGTTAAATTCTATGAAGTGGGCGATGTAAACGTGCAGGGCACAACGTTTCCACGGCCGCCGCACGTGCAGCTGCTGCTGCTGCGTGGGCAAAGGGAGCAGGCCTGGAGGCGGCTGAGGAAGAGTGTGCTGGGATGGCTGGTGGGTAAGGGGGTGGGAAGCGGGGCCGGGGACGGGATGTGGGGAGAGGGGGGTTGTAGGGGTGGGGGGGTGAGGGAAGAGAGTGGGGGGGAGGGGGAGTGTGAGCGGGGACAGCAAGCATGATCCAGCAGTGATGTGAAGGCCCAGAGAATCACGCAGCCCGTGAAGTGAGACCCACAACTGGGAAAGGAGAGCAGCCAACCAGCAGTGACTTACGTGGCCAGGAGGGAAGCTCACAGGAGCAGGCGACGAAACCCCATCGTCCCTCGCTGCATGCGCCAGTGATGCCACTCCAGCATGGTGCGGCACGAACAGTGTGACTCTAAACCCTAACCCTAATCCCAGAACCCTGTAGCCCACCGTAACTTACGTGGCCAGGAGGGGCGCCCACAGGAGCAGGCGACGAAACCCCATCGTCCCTCGCTGCATGTGCCAGTGATGTCACTCCTGCATGCTGCAGCACTGATGGCCCCGTGTGGGACAGAGAGGCAGGGAGGGAAGAGGGGAGCGAGGAGGGAAGCGAGGAGGGGAGAGACGAGGCGAGAGAGGAGGGGAGAGAGGAGGGGAGCGAAGAGGGGGCTCCGGCAGAATGGGGCGGCCACCCAGCAGCAGCTGCAGCCGCCGCTGCTGCAGCAGCAGCCTGCGGGAAAAACCCTATTCCAGGAATCGGCCAGCCTCCCAACCCTAACGGCAGAGGCATGGACGCAGCTGCTGCCGCAGCTGCTGCCGCTGCGGCTGCTGCTGCTGCTGCTGCTCCATGAGGGGGTGCCCCGGGTGGTGGCATCCCAGGGGGGTTGTGGGGCATGCCGGGGGGGGTGTGGTGCATGGGGGCAAGATGGGCGGGCGGAGGGGGGAAACCCGCGGGCATTATGGGCACTGGGGGGGCTCCTGCGCGGGAGGGTGCGCCTGGGGGGTGCTGGATGGCTGCTGCTGCCCCTGCTGCTGCCCCTGCTGCTGCTCCTGCTGCTGCTGCTGCCGCTGCTGCTACTGCTCCGCCTGCCGCGGCTGCTGCTGCTGCTGCTGCTGCTTCTGGATTGGACAGAATCGAAGCACCCCCTGCTGCCGCTCCCGCCACTCCTAACCCTGCAGCACCCAAACCCGCACCTCCCAACCCTACCGCTCCTGGAGACATAGGCCCCACCACAGGTGACGAACCAGCAGCTCGTTCCCTCGACCCACCCTTAGCTTCTCCTTTCGCCCCCCTTGCTGCCGCCCCTCTTTGACTGCCAGATCTCTGCAGCAGCACTCCGTCCTTCCTCTCCTCCTTCCCGTCTTCCATCCTACTCTGCACCTCCTGCTCTCTCCCTCCTCTCCCCCTCTCCCTCCCCTTCTCTACCCTCCCCTTCTCCTTCTCCTCCTTCTCCCTCCCCTTCCCCCGCCCAGCCTCCTTGCGCCCGTCCCGTTCCCTTGCCTCCTTCTCCTTCTCCCTTCCTCTCTCTGCCTCGGCATTCAGCAGCATCAGATCGAACCCCTTTCTGGATCCTACGGCCTCCTCGCCTTTATTTAAGGAGGGAGTTTTCATAAGCCTAGCTTCCATATTAACCTCCCCCTCCGCCCTCCCTCCCACCCCTTCCTTGGGCGTTTCGCCCTTCAACCCTACTCCTAATCCACCCTCTCGCCCTCCTGCTAATCCTCCCGCCATCTGTTTATGTGTGACGCCTGCTGCTGGTGGTGGCTGCAGGGATACGACCGGGAGGAGAGTGAAAACAAGGGGGGTGTAGAGACGGATGAGACAGGGAAGAGGATGAAATGGGGAAGAGGATGAAATGGGGAAGAGGATGAAATGGGGAAGAGGATGAAATGGGGAAGAGGATGAAATGGGGAAGAGGATGAAATAGGGAAGAGGATGAAATGGGGAAGAGGATGAAATGGGGAAGAGGATGAAATGGGGAAGAGGATGAAATGGGGAAGAGGATGAAATGGGGAAGAGGATGAAATGGGAAAGAGGATGAAATGGGGAAGAGGATGAAATGGCAAGGATGGCAAGGAAGAAGGATGAGAAAGATGAGATGGAAAGGATGAGAATGGGTGCGCCATACAACGCTGTAAATCACACACACTCACCAGACCATACTACACCACGCACACACCGCACCACACCACAACACAACACACCACACACACTCACCATGCCACGCTGCACATGCGCCTTGCTCTCCCCTTCCGCTGTCTCCTCCTCGTCCACCGCTCCCAACCGCTCTGAACTCGGAACCAGCAGTGAGAGGCCTTTACCAGGAGGAGACTGTTTGGTGGGGGAAGAGGGGGAGGGAAGGAGAGAGCGGCATCGAGGACGGGACAGGAGTGGGGAGGAGAAGGGAGAGACAAGATTAACAAAGCATCAGCTTGGTGAGATGATTTAAGACTTGCAAACGTCTCAGCCAACGACACCACACCAAGCACGTAACACGAGGTCGAGTTAAAGCTTGTTGGAGCGTTGGGAGCGCTGCTGCTGCGGCGGCCACTGGGGCAACTGGTGAGTCGACTGGAGGGTCATCAAGCACGCACGTACCAAGAGGTGTGACACGCCTCGAAAACACCATGAAAGGCACGTACCATGAGATCAAGCTCAAGCTTGTTGGAACGCAGAGACTGCTGCTGTGGCGGCCACTGGTCCTTGCTGTCTGTAGTGGTAGCCATGGCTGAGGGGGGTCCCATGCGCAGCCTGAGGAAAGGGGGGGTGGGGGGGAGGGAGGGGGAGAGGGGGTTGGGGGAGGGGAAGAATGGGGGAGGGGGACGGAAGGGGGGACGGGGATGTAAGGCAGGAGGGAACGAGGTGACACGAGGTGACACGAGGTGACACGAGGTGACACAAGGTGAAAGGAGGGGAATTGCGGCGGCCACTGGTCCTTTCCGTCTTAGTGGGACTAGTAACACAAAAGTGCAAAGGTCAACATAAAAGTGCAATGAGCAACAAAGGAGGGTGAATCCTCACCTCGTCTGCTGGTCCAATGCTCCCTCTCCTCCCCCTCCCCCAGCACCACTCGCCCCATCTCCCGCCCCCTTGCCCCCCTTCTCCGCCCCCTGTCCCCCTGCGCCCAGTGCTGCAGCAGTGAGTGGGGAAGCAAACAGCCTTGGGGGGGGGGGAGCGGAGGCAGGATGGGCAGCGGCGGTGGCATGAGCAGGACCAGAGGCGTGAGCAGCAGATGCAGCATGGGCAGATGCTGCATGGGCAGAGGCAGCATGGGAAGAAGCGAGGGCGTGGGCATTTGGAGCGAGTGAGGGGTTTCCACCAGCGTGCAGAGCATAAGCGGGGATTGAGTTGTGAAAAGCTGGGCCACCCCCTACCCCCGCCGCCGCCGCTGCTGCTGTGGCGGCTCCTGTGGGAAGCATGGGCATTGAGGTGGCTCCTGCAGCAATGGCGTTAGCATGAGCAGGAGGAGGAGGAGCAGGAGATGCAGAAGCACCACCCGGAGCACCAGCAGCACCAGGAGCCAGGGGAGTAGCACGGGCAGCAGAAGAGGCAGCCCTAGCAGCAGCCAACACACTCGACAGGTTCGGGGACGCCGAACCAGGGGTGGTTGCCATGGGCCCAGCCGTCCCTGCCACCGAGCCTGGTGAGCTGGCGATCGGACCCGGCACAGTGGTGCCTCGGAGGAGCGCCGACGGTGACGTGGCAGGGCGGGCTCCGCTGGCGTGCGCGCCACCTCGTGCTGAGCTGGCAGCACCGAGAAGATTTTCTAAAGTTAGTCGACCCGTTTGGCGTTGGTCCTTCCCTGCCCCCACTGCACCTGCCCCAACTACTCCTCCTGCTGCTGCTCCTCCTGCTCCTGCTCCTGTATCTGCACCACGACCAGCAGCAGCACCACCAGCAGCACCAGGGGCACCAGGACCGGCAGCTGCTGCTGCTGCAGCGTTCAAACTAGGAACAGGGAGCAGCATACGATTTTGGCCCACGGAACCAAAACCAGCCCCTTGCGGGGGAAGAACAGCAGCAGGATTGGGCATTGTCAAAGGCGTAACTCCCCCAAGCCCTCCCGCCATTGCCCCTGGGTTTGGTTGCCCTGTCAGAGGGGCGATGGGCCTGGGAGCTAGAGCCCTAGGGGCGATACTGAGAAGACCAGCTGTGCCTGTTCCAGATGCACCTCCCCCGGTTGCACCTGCAGCAGCTGCACCTGAGGGCGCGATTGCGTGCGGAGGGCGCAGGGGGGCAGTGGCAGCAGTGGCTGCAGTGGCTGCAGTGGCAGTAGCAGCGTGGGCGGATATAGGAAGAGCTGACTTTTGAGTCGACTCAAAAGCAGTAGCAGTGTGGGGGGATATGGGAATAGGGGGTGCAACGTGAAGCAAGGGCTGCGATCCCTGTGCTTGTGCTTGCGCGTGCGCTTGCGCTACCTGTGCCTGTGCCTGTGCGTGTGCCTGTGCTTGTGCATGCCCCTGTGGTTGTGCTTGTGTGCGCTGTGGGCCGAGGTGATGATAAGGCATGGATGACTGTTGCTGCTGCTGCTGCTGCTGCTGTTGCTGCTGCGGCTGCTGCTGCTGCTGCAGATGCAACATGTGTTGTTGCTGCTGCTGCTGAAGATACTGCTGCTGATGTTGCTGTTGCTGCTGTTCAAGAGTGGATGAGGGTCGCGGTTGCAGCCGAAGCTGCTTTGTTACACCCTGCTGCTGCTGCTGCTGTTGCTGTTGCTGTTGCTGCTGTTGCTGCTGTTGCTGTTGCTGCTGTTGCTGTTGCTGTTGCTGTTGCTGCTGTTGCTGCTGTTGCTGTTGCTGTTGCTGTTGCTGTTGCTGTTGCTGCTGCTGCTGTTGCTGTTGCTGCTGTTGCATGTGTGGTTGCTGCTGCTGTTGCTGTTGCTGTTGCTGTTGCTGTTGCTGTTGCTGTTGCTGTTGTTGTTGTTGTTGCTGCTGCTGTTGTTGTTGCTGCTGCTGTTGCTGTTGCTGCTGCTGCTGCTGCTGCTGATTATGTTGTTGCATGTGTGGTTGCTGCTGCTGTTGCTGCTGCTGCTGTTGCTGCTGTTGCTGCTGCTGTTGCCATTGTTGCATTTGCTGCTGCTGCTGCAGCTGCTGTGGTGACGGCTGTCCTGTCGGTTGCAGGTGCAACTGAAGTTGCAACTGCGGCTTTTGCTGTTGCTGCTGCTGCTGCTGCTGCTGCTGCTGTTGCTGTTGCTGTTGCTGTTGCTGTTGCTGCTGTTGTTGTTGTTGTTGCTGCTGCTGCTGTTGCTGTTGCTGCTGCTGCTGTTGCTGTTGCTGCTGCTGCTGTTGCTATTGTAGCTGCGGCTGCTGCTGCTGCATTTGCAACATGTGTTGCTGCTGCTGCTGCTGCTGCTGCTGCTGCTGAAGATACTGCTGCTGCGGCTGGTACTGCAACTGCTGTTGCGTTTGCCCTGTGTTACCTGCCCCGCCCTTAGCCCCTCCCTGCTGCGGGGGCATCAGATGCAGCTGCAGTGACGACTGCTGCTGCTGGTACTGTCCCTGCTGCTCCTGCCCCTTCTGCTGTTGCTGGAACTGAGACTGCTGTTCTTGCCCCTTGTGCTGCTGCAGATGTAGCAGGTTCTGCTGTCCTATCACTGGCTGGCCAGCCGTCTGTTGTCCTGTCAGTTGCTGTCCTGTCCTCTGTTGACCTGGCTGTTGCAAGGGCGGCCGCGCTTGCAACAACTGAGGTGCCTGTTGCTGCTGTGTTGGCTGCGGTTGTTGGTGCTGCTGCTGGTGCTGCTGGTGCTGCGGATGACTCTGCTGCTGTTGGTGCAACAGCTGCTGCCGTGGCTGTGACTGATGCTGCTGCGGTTGCTGGGCAGAAGGCATATGTTGAAAGCTAATCCCAGGATGCTGCTGCTGCTGCTGCTGCTGTTGTTGCTGTTGCTGTTGCTGTTGCTGTTGTTGCTGCTGTTGCTGTTGCTGCTGCTGTTGCTGTTGCTGCTTTGGTGATTGCTGCTCCTGCTGCTGATGTTGTTGCTGTTGCTGCAAATGCAGCTGCAGCTGCTGTTGCTGCTGTGGATGCTGCAAAAGCGGCTGTCCCATCAATTGCCCACCCAACACCATCTCTGGAGCCTTCTGTGTTCCCCCCATCATCATCCCCCCACTGGCACCCCCTGTTACCCCGCCCAACATACCCCCACCGCTACCCACCGCCCCTGCTATGCCTAGCTGAGAGGGAGGGGCGGAGGGGGCGTGTAAGGGGCCTGCAGCAGCAGCGAGAGCAGCAGCAGCAGGGGCGCGGAGGGCAGCAGAGGAAGCAGGGCCGTGCTTGGTCTGCCTGGTGCTGCCGTCTGTAGGGAAGGGGTTGGGGAGTGCGGTGGCGGAGACAGGTGAGGGGTATTGTGAGCGAGGGAGGGGCGAAGGGGGCGAGTGTATCAAGCCCCATGCTGCAGCCAGGGCGACAGCAGCAAGGGCGCAGAGGGCAGCAGAGGAGGCAGGGCCGTGCTTGATTGGCGCAAATCAGCATGCTAAAAGAAGAAAATAGAATATCACACACCAATGAAAAAATATCTGACGGACCTGTATGGCCGTGTGCAGCAGCAGCAGCAGCAATCTGGTGTTGACTGACTTTCTCCAATACACTCTGCCTCCCCCCAACCCCCCCTGCCCCCACTCCCCCTGCTGCAATTCCCCCTCCCCCTGCCGACCTCCCCCCACCTCCCACTCCCCCCTCCCCTGCTCCCCCAGCCGCTCCCCCATACTGCCCCCGCCCATCCGCCTCATTCCCCCCACACACAAGCAGCCGAGACACATCAGTCGTCGCCCCTGCGCCCTGTCCCCCCGCGCCCATCCCCATCCCCGCGCCAGCTGCTGCAGAAACGGGGAACCCTAGAGGTGGAGAAGGAAGGACAGCTCGAGGCGAGGCTAGGGGGGTGCCCAGAAGACTCATTGACCCTGAACCTGAATTTACACCTGAAGGGCCACCAGCAGCACCTGCTGCTGCTGCAGCAGCAACAGCAGCGGAAAAGGGTCCCTGTGAGTCTCTACTGGAGGGAGCGTGGGTGGGTGGGAGAGAAAGCACCGGCCCCATAGGACCTGATCCTTCCGGTGGGGTTGAGGGGGCACTACCTGCTTTCCCACCCGCTCCTCCTCCCGCTCCTCCCGCTGCCCCCACTCCTCCTGCTGCAGCTGGTACGGTTTGTGCTGCAGCCATTGCAGCTGCTTTAGCAGAGTTTTCACCTCCTGCTTGACCCGCTGCCGCTGCTGCTGCTGCTGCCCCTCGCCGCTTCTTGAGGGGTGCTGTGACACATGGGAGGCGGTAAGGGAGGAAGAAGGGGGGTGTATGATATGTATTGCATGCAACATAGTGCAACCTCAATGCCCAGGAGTACACAACACAAGCAATCACAAGCGAGGATTGGAAGTTACAAGAACAAGTACTTACCATCAGACCCTGTTGCTCCTGCCTTCGCCCCTCGTTCCCTTGACTCATCCTTCCTGGAACCCCCCTCTTGACATTTCAAGACGACTGTCCTAGATTGACGCCTAAAAGAAACAAAAACAGAAAGACACAACAACTCACCATCAGACCCTGCTGCTCCTGCCTTCGCCCCTCGCTTCCTTGACTCGTCCTTCCTGGAACCACCTTGCTTCCGCCCTCCTTCTCCACCTGCCGCACCCACCCCGTCCTCTCTCTTTCCCCCGCCTTCCCCTCTCTTTCTAACCACACCCGTTTGCTGTACACCCACACCCTCCCCTACAGCCACCCCATTGGCAGCAGCAGCATTACCAGCCGCCGCCGCCGCAGCAGCCACAGCCGTCGCAGTGGCAGCAGCAGCTGCGCCATCAGCGCCATCAGCAGCAGCAGCGGCGGCGGCGGCGGCATCAGCCCCTTCCTCTTCAGCCTCGTTTGATCCGAACGCGAGAAGGTTAGCAAAGTCAAAAAGCGCCTCTGCTACCTCTGCCTCCTGCGCTGACATTGATACAGGCGCAGTAGGCCTTCCACCAGCCCCAGGCGCCCCTGCTGCTGCTCCTCCTGCTGCCCCTGCTGCCCCAGATGCTGTGCCTGGACCGGCTTTTGGGCGGCCTGCTGGCGGGTGGGGACCTGGCGTGGGGCCAGATGCTGCAGCAGCGGCTGCTGCTGCTGTGGCTGCTGCTGCGGCTGCTGCTTTGGCCTGGAGACGAGAGAAGGGGGGAACGGTTACAGGGGACTTGACTTGAATAATGGCAGACTTGGCAGTAATGCAGAAGAGAGATGGGAGCATGGGGCCAAAAAGATGATAAGGAGAAACGAGCAGGAGAATGCTGACACAGCAAGACCAGAAAGCGACCACATAATGCTCACAGACCAGACAGAGGGTGGAGGTAAGAGGAGAAAGACGGTCCAAGGGGAAAAAAGAAAACCCTAGCTCACCTTTGCCGTACGTCCCTTGACTTTTTCTCCTGCCCCAGCCTGCCCAGCCACACCTCCTCTTCCCCCATCTCCCCTTCCGCCCCTCGCCCCCCTCCCTCCTCGCCCGCTGCCCTCCCCTCCCTCCCCCTTGCTCCCCCTGCCCCCGCCTCTGGGCCCAGTTCCCCCTGCGCCTCGCCCCCCCCCTCTGATCCTCCCGCCTGTAGCTGCAACTGGCGCCGCAGCAGCTACTGCTGCAGAGGAAACTCCCGCCCCACCGGCCGCAGCAGCAGCTGCTGCAGCAGAAGCAGACGCAGCCGCAGCACCAGCAGCAGCAGCACCAGCAGCACCAGCAGCACCGGCAGCAATATTAACAAAAGCGCCCACGCCACCAACTGCTATCCCTGCACCAGTTGCAGTACCTTCCTCTATTCCACCCCCACCTCCTCCCCTACCTCCCTCTCCTTCCCCCCTTCCCCCCTCTCCTTCTCCCCCTGCTGAAATAACCACACCCGCCACACCACCACCCTCTCCTCCCCCACCTCCCCCTCCTCCTCCTCCGCCCCCTCCACCTCCTCGTCCCCCGCCTCGTCCCCCTCGACCCAGCCCTCTCACTCCCCTCCCTCTCCCTGCAAACGCTCCGTCCCCTTCCCCATGCCCACCGCCCGCTTTCCCACCTGCTATTCCCTCCCCAGCCTCAGCTGCACCCCCACCACCAGAGGCAGCGAGCTCCTGACCTAAGCGCCATCCTACATGTGTTGCCCCGCCCCCAGAGGAACCACCACCTGGGAAGGCTCTATCAGCACCACCAGCTGCCGCTGCTGCAGAGGTGGCCGCGTCTGTGCTGGGGGATATGAAGCCTGCGGCATCTCCTGCTGCTGGCGCTGCTGCTGCTGCTGCTGCTGCGGCTGCTGTTAGCGAAGCCAAATTCTGTCTCTGCTGCCGCTGACGCGTTTGGACGAGCAGGAGAAGCAGCAGGATGAGGAGCAGGAGCAGCAGCAGCAGCAGCAGGAGGTGGAGTGCGAGGGAGACTAAAGGGTCTGCTGTGAGAGGCTTCCATGTTCCCTCCCAGCCTGCTGTGCAAAGAATCTGTGGCTTCAGCTCTTGCTCGTGCTTGTGCTGCTGCTGCCGCTGCTGCTGCTGCTCTCTGGTATATGAGAAAAGGCATGAGGAGGAACAAAATAGCAATGATGAATTTGGTTTGTAGCACAGGAAGCGGCAATGGATGAGGCAAGGTGAAAGGAGGGGAGATGAGTGGAAATGCGAGAAGTTGAGATGAGATGGATGAATCACACTTGGAGAGCGAGAATGCTGGACAATGCACACAAAGAAGGATACAAAAAGCGCACGGCAACACGAGAGTGGGTGGAAAAGAAGGCAGTGCAAAATAGAAAGCAAAAGAGACGCAGAAAAGGGCCACGAACCTCATTCTTCCTTGGCTTAGATCGTGCTGCTCGCACCTCCCCCTCTCCAACCCCCACTCCCACAGAACCACCAGCACCAGTCAGACGCGCCCCAGAAGCACCTGCCGCCACAGAAACCCCTGCAGGCATCCCCAGCCCTTCTGCTGCCTGCCCGCCAGGCTGCCTCATGTCTCCCCCCTGACCGCCCCCCTCACTGCCTCCGAACCGGGCGCCTCCTAAACTCCCTCCCTCGTTGCCCCCAGCCCAGGATCCTGCGAGGCTTCCTGCCTCGTTGCCCCCCATACGGTCTGCAGAAGGGGGAAGGCCTGTGAGGGACGCCCCGTGTCCGTGTCCCCCTGTGTGCAGGGGTTGACCGCCCTGAGCGGGCGAATGGGGGGGCATGGGGTCAGGCAGGGAATGGGGAGGAACAGGCCCCAAGTTCCCATGCCCGTGCCCATGCCCGTGTCCATGTCCATGCCCGTGCCCGTGCCCGTGCCCATGCGCAAGCCCATGCCCATGCCCATGCCCATGCCCGTGCCCATGCTTATGAAGTGATGCTGAAATTCCCTGTTGTTGCTGCTGCTGCTGCTGCTGCTGCTGTGCCTGCCCCTGTTGCGGTTGCTGCAGAAACGAGGGAGAGAACGGCGGTATTCTAAGCCCCGTTCCCGCTCCCTGGTTCGGGCTTGACTGCGCCATACCCTTCCCTAACTCCTGAACCGGGAAACCTTGGCTCGGCAGCTCCAGCTGCTCCGAGCCAGGTCCGCCGGCAGGTCCGGCAGCCCGAGCCTGGCTTGCTGGCGAGTCGTGCTTGTGCCTGCTGCCCCTCTTGCCCGTTTCATGTGGCCGCAGAGGCAGCAGCTGCGGCTCATGCCCTTCCTTCTCCCCCTTCGCCTCCTTCTCCCCCCGCTGATTATGTTCCTTATGATCCTTATGCTCCCTGTGCTCCCTCCCAGCCCTTGGCACCCCATCCCGCCCATCCTTGACCCCTCTTCTCTTCCCCACAGGGTGCCGATGCTCCCTCTGTTCCCTCTGCTCCTTCTGATCCCTTTTTACACCCCCCGGACCCCCAATCGCACCTCCCGCTCCCTCCTGCTCCGCCTCACTATCCCCTCTCTCCCTCCCAGCGTCAACCCCTCCGTGGGACCCATGCTCTCTCTGCTCTCTCCCACCTCCCCTCCTTCTCCCATCCTCCGATCCCTCCACCTGTTCCACATTGTTTCCACCCCCTGGGCTCAATCCCCCAGGCCAGGATCGCAAACCCGTGCTTTGCATCGCAGATTCTACCAGAAACGCACCCGCTGCCTTCCCTGCAGCAGCAGACCCGCCAATACCAGCGCCAGCTGCACCCGCTGCTGCCGCAGCAGCAACGGCAGCAGCAGCAGCAGCAACAAATGACGTTTTCCTCTTGCGAGAGTGAGAGCCCTCCCCAGATACAACCTTCCTCTCCCTGTCCAGCACCGTAGCCGCCTCCGCTTTGAACCCCCTCTCCCCGCTCGCCTCCCTTTCTCCTCCGTCCCCACCGCCAGCTCCCCAATCATCCCCATCATGCCTTTCCTCTTGCCCCATTCCCCCTTCCTCCGCCCTTCTCTCCCCCCCTGCACCACCAGCAGGCGAGGAGAAAACCGACGGGGAGTGCGACCCCAGCGGCGGCGTCAGCGCATTTCCCTCATGCCAACGCTCGCTCTCCCCCCGTTTGTCTCTCCCACGCTCCTCCTTCCTCTCCCTCTCTCTGTCCCTCTCCCACGAGCCCGGGGACGGTGAGGCGTCTTCATGCGAAGCACCGTCCCAACGAGGCGTGACGTCCAGGTGATGGGGCTCGGACGACCGTTTCACCTTGGCTGTAGCGTACAAACAGGGACGCAGGGGAAGGGAGCAGGGAAGACGAGCTTTTGAGGAACAACACACGTGGAACACCAAGGTGTCGTGTCTTCATGCGACGAACCTCATGCGACAAAGTGCCGGGAGCCTCAAGCAATGCATCTCCACGTGAGGCACGGATCGCGGAGCACAGAAGGCCTGCTGAAAGGGCCGAACGAACGCTTCACCTTCTGTAGATTCAGTGCAGCGTCGAGAAGGTGGGGAGGAGGAGCGCGGGTAGGGGGGGGAGGGAGGAGTGGGAGGACGAAGGAGGAGGAGGAGGAGGAGGAGGAGGAGGAGGAGGAGGAGGAGGAGGAGGAGGAGGAGGAGGAGGAGGAGGAGGAGGAGGAGGAGGAGGAGGGGAAGGAGGAGGAGGAGTTAAGCGGAGATGGAGACGGGAGCGGGAAGGAGACGGTAGAATAGTCGTCCTGAGCAGGACACCATGGCGCACTTTTGAGGCGCCTCAAGAGTAGGACACCATGGCGCAAAACGTGCGACGATGATCAGAGGACGAGGCTGAGACTGAGAGGCTGAGACTGAGAGGCTGAGACTGAATGGCTGAGGCTGCACGGCCCACTCATCTATCTGTGAGGCGCTGTGGCATGCTGTAGCTACAATAGGTGCCAGGCCTATGCGATCAGGCACGTGAAGCCCTTTGTAGTGCAAAGGAACATAGTACGACGCGACATGACATGACAACGAGGTGCGCGATCACGAACACACCATTAAGGCGTACAAGTGTCAGTGAACAGCAATGCACTGGAGTAAGGGAGAGAAGAACAGAGACTCCACACGTCACGCAGGCGAAGCATTCAACTCAACTCATTGGTTCCTCTCAATTTGCACTCCTTACCAGTGCGTGTGCGGCGAGGCACTGCTGTGAGAGTGACGGGACCGTTTTCATCCATCGACTGCATCAACCACAAAGGGGGGGGGCAAAGGGAGGGGGGGGGGGGGAGCGCGGGGAGAACGAGGGCGGAAACGGAGCGGTAAGACGGAGACATAGGGAGATGAGGAGCGGTACAATGGTTCAAGCGCTAGTAGGTGCGAAGCTCAAGGAAAAAACCGGCGAGTAGGAACGGTCAAGCGGCGATGAAAGACATGAAAAGAAGCAGCCTGCTTTTTTCGTTACCTCCTACCAGGTTACCCCTCCCCACACGAACCTCGAGCTTCGACCCTGGAAGGCGGAACTTCGGCGGACGCCTCGAGCCCGCGGGGGAATCCTCGCGCGGATCCCCGGGCGCGGGGGAATCACCATGCGCGCTAATCCCCGCGGCCTCCCCGGCCCCCGCGCCTGCGCCTGGTGGCGGAGTGGCCTCTTCCTCCTCGTCCGCTTGAGGGGAGAAGGGGGAAACGGCCTCGGAAGCACTCCGCTTGCGCTTCGTCTTTGAGCCGTTGGATCCTCCAGAGCCTACCCTCGGTTTGTCTCGCTTCCGGCTATTAGCCCCCGTAGAGTTGTACGCGCTAGTACCAGCTCCAACATTATTCCCGCCGCCAATGTCGACGGAGTGTCGACTGGATCCCTCGATACCACCACCTCCGCTTGTGTCACCTCTTGCGATTCCTCCTCCCCGTGAGCCGTGGCTCTCAAGTCCAGACCCATCGGGTGTGGAATGCCCGGCATCTGTCCGTGGGTAAGGTCAAAAAAGGATAAGGGAAACGGCGAAGAAATTAAAGGCCCTGAAATCGCAGAAGAATGTCGGATAATTTAAGACGTTTTAGAAGTTCATCTGCGTGGTCGATATACATGAATTGAAACATTTCCCATCGTGACAAGGCCCTTCGGCAGAAGTCCTTTGGTATCGACCGGAGCAAGCTAGCTGAAGTTAGAATTTACTTTCTTACGGCGCGCATAATCCAAAGCGGAAGAACAAAAGAATGCACTTCGTAAGGCGGGCGGCGGCAAATAGCGATTTAAAGCAAGGCGGCTACAAAGCATCTGCAACTTCAAAGCGCTCTTAGGAGACGCTAAAACTATTGATTGGATATAGAGGGTAAACGACAGCGCAGTCTGCTGCGGAATAATAGCGCCGTGAAGAATACGACTAACAGCGACCATAAACTGTTCTGTAACTAAACCTCCGTTCTTTCGAAGCAGTACCGTAGCTATTTCGTATGCTGATAACCCGGACGGAAAGAAGAAAGTGCGGCCTTTCGTAACAACGACGGAGCACGACAAGCTGAGCGGGTAAACCGAGCAAAACTGCAAGCTACATCTACCTATTGACTGCATTCTCTTGAATCAACGACCAAAGAAACTTTAGCGGTTCAGGAATTCAACAGCTTCAGCCACTAACGCTCAGCTAAGAAGAACCTCAGCAGGGATTGAATCTGACAAGCTTAGAAGAAGAAAAAAAAGTAACAAAATTCATAGCGAAGGAGCGGGAAAGTCGTTCGTCCATAGTCACTTATAATCGCCAAATCCCGCAACGAAAGAGGCCGACAATGTTCACTAATGCTTGTATAATTTACGCCGACTAATCTTCTTAAATCTCCCCATGGAACGTCAGATCCACACCGTAACTTCGCCTAATCTAACAAGCTAGAAGACGGCTCGGGATCTAATCGAGTAAATAATAACTACGCATTACCGACTGATATCTGAATTACCTTGAGTCTCTTTGGGTCCAATGGAGCTCCGCGACCGACGTTGCGTGGGAGTGGTCACGGGACCCTTATCACCTTTCCTCGTTTCTCTCATCCTGTCCATACTCTCAGATAACGATCGGGATTTCTGACTTCAACAATAAACCACGCGACTGGAAAATCTGGCCTATCAATGAAAGCCTTCACGCCTAACGGCGTATCTAGAAAGCGTGAAACGAATTTCTAGCCGCAACGACGACGGCTAGCTTTCATTAGATTCCTATCAGCGTCAGAGTCTAGGCCAAACTCGGCCTCAGTCACGGGACTGGCATTGCGACCGACAACCATCGCAGCAACCAGCGAACTCGCAAATAACCAAAAGGAGAACAACTCTCCTGGGAAAACCTGCCACCTCCCTGCTGGTTCTTCCGCAACCCCAGACATACGCATCTAGAACCTAGAGCAAGTGAGGATCATGGGCCTTGGTGAAGGGAGGAGAGGAAAGGAGAGGAACGGAGAGAAGCGGAGAGGAGAGAAAACCTCTGCAAAGCAGTTGGTGCTTGCTTCTCCCGCCAATCGGGGCGAGGTTATCAAAACAAACCCCTGATTGGACCGAGGCATATCCAGCTTCCAGCCAGGCTCGGGCACGGGTTTGGCGGGGAAAGCAAACCCGAAGAGATGCGAACAGGTTTGGTCGGACAGGGTATTGGTTGGGTTCGAGGTTCGGGTCTCCGAACCGTTATTCTCCAGTCTGCTGACCTGGAGATAGGTGCTAGATGTCTCCCTCTTCCCTGTGTGCTTGGTTGAATCGATGTTGCTGCCTTCGATTTGCTGAAGCTGCTGATAATATTCCGTGCCTTGTTCGCAGCTGTGGCCGAGCCACAACCAAGGTCCATGCTTTGTGGGGTTTGCTGGAGATGGCTTGGAGGCGGCAAGTCCATACCGCCACGTGGTTGAGGCGTGACTGGTTGCTGGTTCAAAAGGGTGATCCAGAGTTCTGAGCTCCTGTGTGAGGTGGGCGCATGACATGGCGACGGAATACAAGCAGCTCCTGATTGGCTGAGCTTATCGGCTTTGGGGAATCTGTGCTGCTCTGGCTCCCAGGAACCGCGCTTGGGACTGTCTAGTGAGTGGAAGGCCACAGCAAAGCTGGCCAACGAACTTGATCAGGCGGGCAACTCTGGTCCGAACCGAACCAGAACTCAAAATCGAAGCTCACCCCTAGTGAAAGAAAACCCTTCCATCAACCAATTCAGAAGTCGGATCCCAAAAGTTGACAGCGAAAAGTGGTGGCTTGTCTCAATGGGGCTTGGCAGAGTTGAAGAGGCTTCACTCCGATTTCAACCTACCAGAGCTCCGACCGAGCCACGGATTAGCGCAGCCAGACCGAAACAAGCCACGTCATCAGCGTCTCGAAACGGAGACAACTAGGCAGTTGGTGGGACATGATTGGTTGCCATCCTTGATTATGTCGGTCGCTTTGGAGGCTGATGTGTCGAAGGAAAGCCCACATGTTCTCTGGACTGCTGATTCGTTCCATGACGGCTCAATGGTTGGCCGAAAAATCCTTTCTTCCTGCCCTTCAATGGGGGAAGCTACTAGTTACCAAAATATTATACATTGCCACGTCAGGGATCGGCAAGCACGATGTGGACTGCCCTAAACCTTTGGAAACAGTACCCACTGCAAGTGTCCTCATTCATTGTCGAGTACGACGCAGACTCGCCTGATACATAAGTCTTGGAAAGCCATGTATACATTTCAAACTAGGATACTCATATCTTCAGCTTCAGGTGAAACAAATAACATTAAAGATGGACTTTTGGAACCCAGCTAGTATGGGCACCATGTTTGCTACGATCAGAGCATAATCGTTTACCAGGATCTACTCGGGAAGGTTCGCACACAGGGAAATGTAGTTGGTGGGCCCGTGACCTCAATAGCAGAGTGAATGTAAAATGCTTGAGATGATTAAAACATGCAAATACAGCAAGTATAAATATGAGTACAGGGAAGACGAAACGTCCTAGCTAGCCATGTACTCTAAGGGGTACATTCCCTTATTCAAATACATTCAACCGTGCGGCGCGTACAGTTTCGTAACTGTTCCCGCCAAGAACATCCTGCCTGCAGCTGTCCGATGCCGTCTGCCTCCGACGGTCCAGATGCGTCCCAACTGTCTGACACTTCGAGTCAAACTCCAACTGTCTGACGGTTCGCTTTCTTGCTTCGATACTGCGTGCTTCTCTTTGCTGCGGTGAGGAGTGCTCAGTAACAATTACATGTTACTATTCGTAACACCCCCCTTCACTCCTGGCCGTAGCTCGATTTGACCTGCTTGACCACGCCGCTGAGTTCGGAGCAGTGCTGATACTGCTGGCGTGGCAGTCGCTTCGTGAGGAAGTCTGCTGCCATGTCACCGGTCGGGCAATAGGTCAAGTTGACCTTGCCCTTGTCCACTTCGTCCTTCACGAAGAAATATCGCAGCGCAATGTGCTTGGTGCGATTGACGAAACCAGGTTTGTTCGCGATGCGAATCGCGCTCTGGTTGTCGCAGTGAAGTCGAAAAGTTGGCGAAGCTGGAATTTTCGCCTCCTGCAGGAGTTCCTGTAGGTAGAGGCCCTCGCGAACTGCTGCGGTTGCTGCGATGAATTCTGCTTCGGCTGACGACAGGGCAACCAGCTCCTGCTTCTGTGAGTTCCAGGAGATTGGCCCCGTTGGTTCGAGTCGGAACAGGAAGCCGGTCCTGGACCGTCGATTGTCGGGATCTGCTGCATGATCGGCATCCACATAGCCGACGAGATTGAAGGATGGGGTTGGAGCAATTGAGTAGCACAGCCCAATCTTGGGCGTTGAGACGAAAAATTGCAAAGCGCGCTGCAGGTCCAGGTGATTTTCAGCCGTTGGTTTCCGTGAGTGCTGGGCAAGCTGACTTGCGATGTAGGAGAGGTCTGGCCTGCAGGTGACAGAGGCGAAGAGGAGGCATCCCAGCTGTTGCTGGTAAGTCTGGATTCCAGCAGGGGATAGGGCTTTGTTGTCAGGTTTGTGATTCGGTCCGGGGGTTCGGTAGGGAGTCGAGAGAGGTGCGGGTGAAATCTTGAACCGCTTCCCTAACTCCTCTGCATACTTAGCCGCTGAGAGGTGAATGGCTTCAGGCGCGTAGGAGATGTTGAGGCCTAGGAACTGCTTCACCTCGTGGTTGCACGTGATGTCGACGCGCCCCGCCAAAGCCTTCTCGAACTGTTCGAGCAGCTCGTTGTTTGAGCCCGTGTAGAGCAAGTCGTCGACGTAGACCGTGAGGAGGATGTATTCCCCGCGGAAATCGCGGCGGTACATCCCTAGGTCGTGGGGCATCTGCTTGAACCCAATTTCAAGCAGGATGTTGTGCAAGTACTGCTGCCACAGCCTTGGAGCCTGCTTGATGCCGTACAGTGACTTGCGCAGCTGGCATACCCGCGAGTCACCTTCTCCATAGGTGTGTGGTTGCTCCACGTAAATCACAGCGTCCACTAACGCGTATAGGAACGCGTTTTTGACATCGATCTGGCGGAGTGGCAGGTGCCTTGCAGCTGCGATAGCGAGCAAGATGCGGACGGAGGTGTGGCGACTGACGGGGGCGAATGTCTGGTCGAAATCGATCCCATGCCTCTGGTCATAGCCGCGAACCACCCAGCGTGCTTTAAAGCGCTCAATCGTTCCGTCAGCTGCGGTCTTCACGCGGAAGACCCATTTCCCCGAGAGGATTCTTGCACCTTTGATTGCTGCGCGGTCGACGAGCACCCAGGTGTCGCGTGACTCCAGTGCCTTGATTTCCGCGTCCATTGCCTCACGCCATTCCTTGCTGTGTGGTCCAGAGAGGGCTTCGCGCGGGTTTCGGGGCTCGATGACGCGCGGCGCTTTCGAGGTTGCTGTGTGAAGTCCGAGCAGTTGTAGTCCTGAGACGGTACTGTCGTGGCGACGCTGCGGGATGACTTCCTGCACGTCATCGTCGTCGCTCTCAGGTTCAGGTGGTGCTGATGGTGTTGTGCCTCCGCCGCTTCCGCCCGTTCCGCCCATTCCTCCTCCTGAGGAATCATCGTCGTCGTCGTCGCTGCTGTGCCGATCCTCCCAAGTGAATTCGGCCCTGGTGTCCTGCTCTAGAAGTGCTGCAGCGGCTTCGTCTTCGGGCGTTGCGTAACTGTGGCTGTTGTTCGCGTAAACGCGATCTGCATTCCTCTGCTCGTCGTCGCGGAACTGGTCGAGGAAGAGACGCTCGTAGAAAATTACGTCGCGAGCGTGGGCGGTTTTCTGACTGAGGAGGTCCAGTACGATCCATGCTTTGTACTCGTGACTGATGCCGAGGTGAATTCCCCAGCGCGCGCGACTGGCGAATTTGCCGATGGTTGATGTTGGCGGGCGGTACTGCACCATGCACCCCCACACGCGGAGCATGGAGGTATCCCCCTTGGTCCCGGTCCATTTGACGTGCGGGGAGAGATTCCCGGTGATCGCGGTGGTTGAAAGCAGGTTGTGCACCCGCACGGCGTGGTGCATTGCGTAGGTCCAGTAGATCGGCGGCAGCTTCGACTGCTTCATCAGCGCCCGCACCTTCGTCATCAGTGTGCGATTCGTTCGCTCCGCTACGCCTTGCTGCTGATGTGCGTAGGGGAGAGAGATGTGATGCTCGATCCCCTTTTGCGCCAGGTAAGTCTGCATCTGGTTGCTCCTGAACTCTGCCGCGCCGTCAGATTGCCAGATTTTGAGCTTCTTTCCAGATTGCCGCTCCGCATGCGCTAGCCAGAGCCGAAACACCTCGTAGGCTCTGTCGCGCGTCTCCACGTTCACGACCCACACGTAGCGTGTTCCAGCGTCAATGAAGGTGAGAGTGTATAGCTCGTCCTCGACTCCGCAATGCCCTACGTTCAGGAAATCGCTGTACACCTTGTGCAGTTTGGGGTAGCGGTTCGTCCCAGGTTCGAGCAGCGGGAACGGTTGGTGGCTCAGCGCAGCTTCGGGGCAGACTGTGCAGTTGCGCGGATGCGTTGCGCCTCTCACTTCGGAGCCATCAGGGCGCAGGAGTGCGCCAGGAGCGAAGACGCCTGCGTCGATACAATTTTTCAGCGTTGCGCGAGAAGGATGTCCGAGGCGCTGGTGCCAGAGTGCGTCGTCAGCGCGAAAGCCGGAGGTGCGCATGTAGCGCGCGCGGGCTTCCTCCGGGTCTTCATCAGGTACGGGAGCAGGTTCTGCTGCTGCTTCTTCTGCATCTTCTTCTTCTGCCGCGGTGGTCAGCATCAGCGCCAGGAACTCTCTGTCGCGAATCTCAGAGAGTGGGATGTTGGTCCCAGGGATGGTTCCAGGGACGAGGGTTGGTTCGCGTGGTTCGGGAGCCGGTCCGTAAGCGGTGCGACGCGGGGTTGACGGCTCGTTGCCCCAGGCGATGGTGTCCCATGGATCGCGGCGCGGTGGGTTATCAGGAGGAGGTAACGCGAGTGGGACATGGCGTGCGGGGCGACCGAGGGGAACAACTGCAGACTCTCCAGCTTCTTCTTCTCCCCCCCTTTGGTCTTCGCGGGGAGCCCCCCAGCCTCTAGTAGGGGTGCCCCAGCCACTCGTGTCGGCGCCAGATGCGGCGCCCCATTTGCCGGTTGCCGTTGCCCGGTCGCCAGCCTCAGTCGTTCACCAACCGCCGACGTTTTCCCACCCCCCTTCATTGGTGGCGCTTTCTTCAGCTTCGGCGCCCCATGCGGCGCAAGCGAACGTTCCGCGTGCCTCGGTGAGGCTTTGTTGGCGAAGCTCCTCGGCTTCGCGGCGCGCCAGTTCTTCCTCTTGTTCCACGGTGAGTTTTGCCGTGGGGTCGCGCCAATGTGGGTAAATCTGCAGAAAATTCTCGCGGGTGTAGGGGCGTGGCATGCCACGCGCATCGAAGGTACCGACACCAGTTCCACGAAGCATCCCTCGAAGATGTTGAGAAGGGGGACCTGTGAGGGGGTGCTCAGGCGTGCCGAACACGCCATGCGTGGTGACTTCGAGTTCGAGTTGCGACATCCCTTCCTCGGGGGGCGCGTTGCGCTCTGCTTCCGCGATGGCGGCGAGTCCGCGGCCTGCAATCGCGCTCGTCGAGGTCGTCGGCGTGTGACAATCCCTGCAGATTCCATCTGGATCGGGGTTGTGAGTGGGTGGGGATGATGCGGTACCCACGGCCTGCCGTCAGGGTGCTTCCAGTCCCTGCGGTGGATGTGTTCGAATCGCAGTGGCACGAGGTCAATTAGCTCGTGCGAGTCGCCGCTGCAGTCGGGAATGTCGAAATCCAGGATGTACACTCCATTTTCGGAGTGTGCTCGTCCGATCTGCCTGCGGGGGAAGTTGCGCGCCTCGTAGTGTAGCAGGATGTCTCGCGTCGCGTGGTCCGTGCTGAGGTCGACGCCGCAGTCCATGAGCTGTGCGGCGGACAGGAGGTTGAAGCGCAGGTTTTGGACGATTAACACATCATTAAGAGTGATGTGCGTGCGGCTTCCGCGTGCTTTGAGCACGACGATGCCTTGCGCGCTTGCGCGCAGGCGCGTGTTGTTCGCCACAGTGACGTGAGTGACGGTAGGGGTGGGGACGGCGTTGGATATGTAACGCTCGGAGCCCACCATATGCTGGCCGCAACAGCTGTCCAAGTACCAGGTGTTGTTGCGCTTGTTGTCGTCACGTGCGAGCAGCGCCAGTCGCGGCGTGACGATGTGCGGGGTATCGAACTTCAGAAATTGCTCGCGCGTGAGCCAATCAAGTGGCGCCACCCGCATGTCAGGTACGTGCGGGGGACTCTCAAGCAGCGGGACTGGGAGATTCCAAACCTGGTCATCGTCGTCGGTGAAGTCGTGGCGCGGGCTGAATGGGTTGTTGTTAGGGAACGCGCCAATGGGATGCGGTGCTGGCTCAGGTGATGGTGAGCGCACGCGGCGACGACGGGACTCGCCTGTCATGGCCATGTTGCTCATGACATTGCGTACTGTGGCAGTCGGTGGCGGCTGCTGCTGCTGATGCTGAACCGTTGGGTTCAGGTTGCGCGTGGGAGGAGGCTGATAGCCCTGGGCTGGACGCACGTCGCCTCGTACGTCTTGTCGGCCGGACCAGTTGCTCGGATTGGTCTGGCGAGGGCGAGATCGGGATTTGCATCGATCTGCCAGATGCCCGAAGTTCCTGCAGATTTTGCAGTAGAGGCGCCTCGGACGTCGCTCTTCGTTGTTGTCGGCGTAGAAGGCGATCCGTTCTCTTTCTCGTCGTGGCGCTGGTCGCTGCTGGTCCATATCCCGTTGTTCGACGAGAAGGGCGGCGCAAAGGGCGGCCTCCGAGATGACCCCCTGCTGTCGGAGAAGCGCCTTGCAGGGCCGCCACTCTGGGCCGAGCCCTTGAAGTACGATGTTAACGAAGATTTCTTCAGATATCGTGCTTCCCAACTTCACGATCTGATCGCGAAGGCTCCGACAGCGGTTAAGGTAAGTGTTGACCTTCTCCCCTGAGATCATCTTGGTTTCCAGGAGTTCCTGGAGCAGTCGGCTCGAGGAGACAGAGTCCTTGGGCTGATACACTCCTGTCAGATGTCGCCAGGCGTTGAGGGCTGGAGCAGCTGTCGTTTTGTACGAACGAATGTTGAGCTGCTCCGCCGGGGACATGTTCCGCAGGAGCACCCCGTACGCCATCAGTGATTCGTTGTAATACCTCGCCTTGGCGTCGTCGGTGTCCTCGGCAGGCTCGGCGTAGCTCCCGTCGAAGTAATGGAAGATTTGGGCGTTCTGCAGCAGGAGCTCCAATTCGAAGCTCCAGGTATAGAAGTCTTTGCCGTCAAAGCTGGAACTTGTCTTTATTTTTGATATGCTCAGAAACTTTGATTGAGCGGAGAGAATTGCCTCTTCACTGGGACGGGGAGCCTTGGGGGTTGAGCCATTTGTGTCGAGGGAGAAGGTTTGCGGGACGGTGTTCTGCCCAGTTGGGCCCGGTTGGGTTGGTTGCGAGGATGTTCCCGCATCGCCGTTCCGCAATGTTTGGAGCCCTTGCTCCAGACTGGTGAGTCGCTGAAGAAGTTGTGCGAGGACTTCGGTGCCGATCGTAGTCGTTTCCTCGCTTGTCGCAGCCGGGTTGGTGCGCGCTTCAGCCGTCAGATTAGTCTGACCACCAGATCCTCCGGCCATTCTCACACGCGAGCGTGTGCCGGTCGCCACTTTCCGAGTGTCGCAATTTTCGGGAGTGGTGTTGCGAAGGATTCCCGAGCCGCTCTCATACCATGCTACGATCAGAGAATAATCGTTTACCAGGATCTACTCGGGAAGGTTCGCACACAGGGAAATGTAGTTGGTGGGCCCGTGACCTCAATAGCAGAGTGAATGTAAAATGCTTGAGATGATTAAAACATGCAAATACAGCAAGTATAAATATGAGTACAGGGAAGACGAAACGTCCTAGCTAGCCATGTACTCTAAGGGGTACATTCCCTTATTCAAATACATTCAACCGTGCGGCGCGTACAGTTTCGTAACTGTTCCCGCCAAGAACATCCTGCCTGCAGCTGTCCGATGCCGTCTGCCTCCGACGGTCCAGATGCGCCCCAACTGTCTGACACTTCGAGTCAAACTCCAACTGTCTGACGGTTCGCTTTCTTGCTTCGATACTGCGTGCTTCTCTTTGCTGCGGTGAGGAGTGCTCAGTAACAATTACATGTTACTATTCGTAACAATGTTTAAGCAGTCTTGACGAAAATTCATGTGTACAAATAATTACATTGCCAACAGCAAACTGGTTCACAAATCAGGGTCAGGGAGGCTTTGTGTAGTACCAGATGTAAGATGTGGGAACAGAGTCATAGGTAGGGGGCTCTGTGTATGAGACTAAATATGTTGAGCACACATGCACAGTGAATTCGGGCTAAGCATCAACCTCTGGGCTGAGCATCTTCAGCGGGCCCAAAATCAAAGGCATGGAGCTGGGTACACTCCAGCCCAGGGTTGGTTTGTTGCTTCACCGCTTGAACAAACGGTACGATATCAGTACCTGTACTAGAAACTGTCTGTGAGCGGCATTGATTTACAGCATATGCGCACTTCACGAAGTGCCGCACTATGCCGTTTCACAGTTGCACTTAACGTGACAATGACACGCTACAGTTTTGATCTGGCAATAGTAAACTAGTTGTTGACGCACAGTAGAAGATGTGTACGAAACACTTCGTTTCTTGATTACATCTACGCTAACAGCTCCTGCACGGGCGGATAAGGAACCTGTGGGTTCACGAAACTCTCATGCACGAACGAGAGGTGGTAACACGTGTTACAACTGCTGGCCGGCTCCGCCTGGAACAGGCGGTACCCAAGGTCCTCCAGGGCAAACATGACATCTGTGGTGCGGCCCACGTGGTGGGTCCTGTTAGGGGGAGATTGTGACACGGGCGACGAGTGGGAGCGGATGGTAAGCAACATGTGAGTGCGAGACAGGCTCTGCCTGGAACAGGCCGTACCCAAGGTCCTCCAGGGCAAACATGACATCTGTGGTGCGGCCCACTTGGTGGGTCCTGTTAGGAGGAGATTGTGACACGGGCGACGAGTGGGAGCGGATGGTACGCAACATGTGAGTGCGAGACAGGCTCTGCCTGGAACAGGCGGTACCCAAGGTCCTCCAGGGCAAACATGACATCTGTCGTGCGGCCCACGTGGTGGGTCCTGTTAGGGGGAGATTGTGACACGGGCGACGAGTGGGAGCGGATGGTAAGCAACATGTGAGTGCGAGACAGGCTCTGCCTGGAACAGGCGGTACCCAAGGTCCTCCAGGGCAAACATGACATCTGTGGTCCTACCAACATGGTGGGTCCTGGTGGGGAAGAGGGAAAGGGAAGAGAAGCAAAGAGTTAGCCATTGCGCATACTGTCATGCTCTGCCTGGAACAGGCGGTACCCAAGGTCCTCCAGGGCAAACATGACATCTGTGGTCCTACCAACATGGTGGGTCCTGGTGGGGAAGAGGGAAAGGGAAGAGAAGCAAAGAGTTAGCCATTGCGCATACTGTCATGCTCTGCCTGGAACAGGCGGTACCCAAGGTCCTCCAGGGCAAACATGACATCTGTGGTCCTACCAACATGGTGGGTCCTGGTGGGGAAGAGGGAAAGGGAAGAGAAGCAAAGAGTTAGCCATTGCGCATACTGTCATGCTCTGCCTGGAACAGGCGGTACCCAAGGTCCTCCAGGGCAAACATGACATCTGTGGTCCTACCAACATGGTGGGTCCTGGTGGGGAAGAGGGAAAGGGAAGAGAAGCAAAGAGTTAGCCATTGCGCATACTGTCATGCTCTGCCTGGAACAGGCGGTACCCAAGGTCCTCCAGGGCAAACATGACATCTGTGGTCCTACCAACATGGTGGGTCCTGGTGGGGAAGAGGGAAAGGGAAGAGAAGCAAAGAGTTAGCCATTGCGCATACTGTCATGCTCTGCCTGGAACAGGCGGTACCCAAGGTCCTCCAGGGCAAACATGACATCTGTGGTCCTACCAACATGGTGGGTCCTGGTGGGGAAGAGGGAAAGGGAAGAGAAGCAAAGAGTTAGCCATTGCGCATACTGTCATGCTCTGCCTGGAACAGGCGGTACCCAAGGTCCTCCAGGGCAAACATGACATCTGTGGTCCTACCAACATGGTGGGTCCTGGTGGGGAAGAGGGAAAGGGAAGAGAAGCAAAGAGTTAGCCATTGCGCATACTGTCATGCTCTGCCTGGAACAGGCGGTACCCAAGGTCCTCCAGGGCAAACATGACATCTGTGGTCCTACCAACATGGTGGGTCCTGGTGGGGAAGAGGGAAAGGGAAGAGAAGCAAAGAGTTAGCCATTGCGCATACTGTCATGCTCTGCCTGGAACAGGCGGTACCCAAGGTCCTCCAGGGCAAACATGACATCTGTGGTCCTACCAACATGGTGGGTCCTGGTGGGGAAGAGGGAAAGGGAAGAGAAGCAAAGAGTTAGCCATTGCGCATACTGTCATGCTCTGCCTGGAACAGGCGGTACCCAAGGTCCTCCAGGGCAAACATGACATCTGTGGTCCTACCAACATGGTGGGTCCTGGTGGGGAAGAGGGAAAGGGAAGAGAAGCAAAGAGTTAGCCATTGCGCATACTGTCATGCTCTGCCTGGAACAGGCGGTACCCAAGGTCCTCCAGGGCAAACATGACATCTGTGGTCCTACCAACATGGTGGGTCCTGGTGGGGAAGAGGGAAAGGGAAGAGAAGCAAAGAGTTAGCCATTGCGCATACTGTCATGCTCTGCCTGGAACAGGCGGTACCCAAGGTCCTCCAGGGCAAACATGACATCTGTGGTCCTACCAACATGGTGGGTCCTGGTGGGGAAGAGGGAAAGGGAAGAGAAGCAAAGAGTTAGCCATTGCGCATACTGTCATGCTCTGCCTGGAACAGGCGGTACCCAAGGTCCTCCAGGGCAAACATGACATCTGTGGTCCTACCAACATGGTGGGTCCTGGTGGGGAAGAGGGAAAGGGAAGAGAAGCAAAGAGTTAGCCATTGCGCATACTGTCATGCTCTGCCTGGAACAGGCGGTACCCAAGGTCCTCCAGGGCAAACATGACATCTGTGGTCCTACCAACATGGTGGGTCCTGGTGGGGAAGAGGGAAAGGGAAGAGAAGCAAAGAGTTAGCCATTGCGCATACTGTCATGCTCTGCCTGGAACAGGCGGTACCCAAGGTCCTCCAGGGCAAACATGACATCTGTGGTCCTACCAACATGGTGGGTCCTGGTGGGGAAGAGGGAAAGGGAAGAGAAGCAAAGAGTTAGCCATTGCGCATACTGTCATGCTCTGCCTGGAACAGGCGGTACCCAAGGTCCTCCAGGGCAAACATGACATCTGTGGTCCTACCAACATGGTGGGTCCTGGTGGGGAAGAGGGAAAGGGAAGAGAAGCAAAGAGTTAGCCATTGCGCATACTGTCATGCTCTGCCTGGAACAGGCGGTACCCAAGGTCCTCCAGGGCAAACATGACATCTGTGGTCCTACCAACATGGTGGGTCCTGGTGGGGAAGAGGGAAAGGGAAGAGAAGCAAAGAGTTAGCCATTGCGCATACTGTCATGCTCTGCCTGGAACAGGCGGTACCCAAGGTCCTCCAGGGCAAACATGACATCTGTGGTCCTACCAACATGGTGGGTCCTGGTGGGGAAGAGGGAAAGGGAAGAGAAGCAAAGAGTTAGCCATTGCGCATACTGTCATGCTCTGCCTGGAACAGGCGGTACCCAAGGTCCTCCAGGGCAAACATGACATCTGTGGTCCTACCAACATGGTGGGTCCTGGTGGGGAAGAGGGAAAGGGAAGAGAAGCAAAGAGTTAGCCATTGCGCATACTGTCATGCTCTGCCTGGAACAGGCGGTACCCAAGGTCCTCCAGGGCAAACATGACATCTGTGGTCCTACCAACATGGTGGGTCCTGGTGGGGAAGAGGGAAAGGGAAGAGAAGCAAAGAGTTAGCCATTGCGCATACTGTCATGCTCTGCCTGGAACAGGCGGTACCCAAGGTCCTCCAGGGCAAACATGACATCTGTGGTCCTACCAACATGGTGGGTCCTGGTGGGGAAGAGGGAAAGGGAAGAGAAGCAAAGAGTTAGCCATTGCGCATACTGTCATGCTCTGCCTGGAACAGGCGGTACCCAAGGTCCTCCAGGGCAAACATGACATCTGTGGTCCTACCAACATGGTGGGTCCTGGTGGGGAAGAGGGAAAGGGAAGAGAAGCAAAGAGTTAGCCATTGCGCATACTGTCATGCTCTGCCTGGAACAGGCGGTACCCAAGGTCCTCCAGGGCAAACATGACATCTGTGGTCCTACCAACATGGTGGGTCCTGGTGGGGAAGAGGGAAAGGGAAGAGAAGCAAAGAGTTAGCCATTGCGCATACTGTCATGCTCTGCCTGGAACAGGCGGTACCCAAGGTCCTCCAGGGCAAACATGACATCTGTGGTCCTACCAACATGGTGGGTCCTGGTGGGGAAGAGGGAAAGGGAAGAGAAGCAAAGAGTTAGCCATTGCGCATACTGTCATGCTCTGCCTGGAACAGGCGGTACCCAAGGTCCTCCAGGGCAAACATGACATCTGTGGTCCTACCAACATGGTGGGTCCTGGTGGGGAAGAGGGAAAGGGAAGAGAAGCAAAGAGTTAGCCATTGCGCATACTGTCATGCTCTGCCTGGAACAGGCGGTACCCAAGGTCCTCCAGGGCAAACATGACATCTGTGGTCCTACCAACATGGTGGGTCCTGGTGGGGAAGAGGGAAAGGGAAGAGAAGCAAAGAGTTAGCCATTGCGCATACTGTCATGCTCTGCCTGGAACAGGCGGTACCCAAGGTCCTCCAGGGCAAACATGACATCTGTGGTCCTACCAACATGGTGGGTCCTGGTGGGGAAGAGGGAAAGGGAAGAGAAGCAAAGAGTTAGCCATTGCGCATACTGTCATGCTCTGCCTGGAACAGGCCTGAATAGCAGCAAGTGAGCAGGGTGTGCCTGGACATTGGCGCATTCGGAATTACTGGTGGATATGTGCACTAACAAGGGCGTGTTCAAAAGCACCGGTGGATCTCATTGCATTAGCAAGGGCGTGTTCACACTTACTGGTGGATCTCATTGCATTAGCAAGGGCGTGTTCACACTTACTGGTGGATCTCGAGGATTATTTGGCTCGCCGGGGCCTGCTGGCGGCCAAAGAATTGCAGCAGGTCCGGAATCACCGCCTCCTCACAGCGCTCACAGTCGATCTGTGGGGTGGGATGGGTTGCGGTGGGGTGGAAGGAGGTCCGGAATCACAGCCTCCTCACAGCGCTCACAGTCAATCTGCAGATGAAAGGGATGCGACGCAGTTGGATGGGGTGGGGTGCAGTAGGACCAAGCCTTGCTGGTGCTTGCTGCCGGCCAAAGAATTGCAGCAGGTCCGGAATCACTGCCTCCTCACAGCGCTCACAGTCAATCTGCAGATGGAAGGGATGGGACGCAGTTGGATGGGGTGGGGTGGGGTAGGACCAAGGCTTGCTGGTGCTTGCTGCCGGCCAAAGAATTGCAGCAGGTTCGGGATTACCGCCTCCTCACAGTCAATCTGCTATGATGGGATGCAGTGGGATGGGAAGGGGCGGGATGGGATGGGATGGGATGGGATAAAGAATGAAGAAATCCACAGTTGATGCTGCCTTGCTTTGTGCCTAAAAAACGCCTTCCTCCCTCCTGACCGCCTGATCTTCATATAAGCATATTTATACATGTACAAACATATATACATGTATGTGTGTGTGTGTGTGTGTGTGTGTGTGTGTGTGTGTGTGTGTGTGTGTGTGTGTGTGTGTGTGTGTGTGTGTGTGTGTGTGTGTGTGTGTGTGTGTGTGTGTGTGTTTGTGTGTACATATGATCTATTCTCACGGAAGCAGGGGTAATCCCTTCATGATGTCGATATGTGTATGGTTCAGCTCCTTCATTATCGTATGCAGCGTCAGAAACTCCTTACTGGACGGCGCCTTGTCAGTAGACGGAGAAGAGGAGGAGGGAGGAGGAAATCTACTGCTGTTTTTTCCTTTGCTTAAGCCTACTGCACGCACGCAGCTCACTGAGCCATGTCCGGATCTCGCGTGAAACTCCTTAATGGACACCGCCTTGTCAGTAGACGGAGAAGAGGAGGGGGGTGGGGGGGGGGGGGGGGGGGGGGGGGGGGGGGGGGGGGTGGATTGGGGTTTGTGGGGTGGATACTCACCTTCATAATATCGATATGCGTGTGATTCAGCTCCTTCATTATCGTATGCAGAGTCAGAAACTCCTTAGTGGGCGCCGCCTTGCGCAGCGCTTCGATCTGATTGGCCGCGCCGACGCCCACGCTGACGTGGCGCAGGTGCGCCCGCCTGGCGATCTGAGCCTTGGTCCGAGCCTCCAGGAACGGATTGATGATGAAGGAAGTTGCCTTGAACTTTCTCGCCGCCACGTCTTCAAAGTCTAAACTCACTGCGCCGATGCTGGTGGGATGTGGGTGGCGTTGGGGTGTGGAAGGTGGTGGTGGGGTGTGGAAGGTGGTGGTGGGGTGTGTGGGTGGTGGGTGGGTGTGGAGGGGGGAGGGAGAGGGGGGAGAAGGCGCATGTGAGTAAGTATGTGTGTGCGTGCGTGGGTGTGTGGGTGGTGGTGGGGTGTGTGTGTGCGTGGGTATGTTTGTAAAAAGGGGAGAGCCAGATTGAACAAAATCGTCGAGTATGTGAGTAAGTATGTGTGTGCGTGGGTATGTTTGTAAAAAGGGGAGATTAGGTTGGAGAAGAGAAAAGAGATGGAAGAGATGGAAGTGAAAAGAGATGGAAGAGATGGAAGAGATGGAAGTGAAAAGAGATGGAAGAGATGGAAGTGAAAAGAGATGGAAGAGATGGAAGAGATGGAAGTGAAAAGAGATGGAAGTGAAATTTTTGAGACGTTGGATACGTCTCAAAAAAGGGGAGAATAGGTTGGAGAAGAGAAAAGATGGAAGTGAAATGGGTGAGATGGACAGAGAGGGGCATGTGCGAACAGGAGAGAGGGAACAGCGAAAGGGTTTGGGAGCGAACGCAACGGGTACATTATATCGGTGTTACTTGTGAGAAATTTCAAATGAAATGGGTACATTATACGGATATTGCTGAGTTGCTTTTATGCAAGAAGCACAATATAGCCAGAGAACCTAGTGTACCTAAAAATATTTCTGTGACTATAGATACTACAGTACTCGTTGACATTACAGTACATGTGGGCATTACTGTACCTGGAATTATTACTGTACCAGCTGACACTACCGTACCTGTAGATGCCACTGTACCTGTAGACTCGCTGTACCTGTAGATGATAGGATGCGGATTGCGGCGAATCTTCACAACGTTACAGATCCACTGCAAACAAATAAAGGCACATGGGAAGCAGAGAGGAATGCAGAAGACAGACTGAAACGGCTGTGCATGTCGGGACGTGTTTTGAGACGTCTCAAAACAGATCCACTGCAAACAAGTAAAGGCACATGGGAAGCGGAGACGGCTGTGCATGTTGGGACGTTGGGGCGTTGAGGAGTTGAAGCACAACTTTTTGCGCATTGGGGCACAACTTTTTGCGCATTGGGGCACAACTCTGTGCGCATTGCGGCACAACTCTGTGCGCATTGCGGCACAACTCTGTGCGCATTGGGGCACAACTCTGTGCGCATTGCGGCACAACTCTGTGCGCATTGGGGCACAACTCTGTGCGCATTGGGGCACAACTCTGTGCGCATTGCGGCACAACTCTGTGCGCATTGCGGCACAACTCTGTGCGCATTGAGGCACAACTCTGTGCGCATTGGGGCACAACTCTGTGCGCATTGAGGCACAACTCTGTGCGCATTGAGGCACAACTCTGTGCGCATTGCGGCACAACTCTGTGCGCATTGCGGCACAACTCTGTGCGCATTGCGGCACAACTCTGTGCGCATTGAGGCACAACTCTGTGCGCATTGGGGCACAACTCTGTGCGCATTGGGGCACAACTCTGTGCGCATTGGGGCACAACTCTGTGCGCATTGGGGCACAACTCTGTGCGCATTGGGGCACAACTCTGTGCGCATTGGGGCACAACTCTGTGCGCATTGGGGCACAACTCTGTGCGCATTGGGGCACAACTCTGTGCGCATTGGGGCACAACTCTGTGCGCATTGAGGCACAACTCTGTGCGCATTGGGGCACAACTCTGTGCGCATTGAGGCACAACTCTGTGCGCATTGCGGCACAACTCTGTGCGCATTGAGGCACAACTCTGTGCGCATTGCGGCACAACTCTGTGCGCATTGGGGCACAACTCTGTGCGCATTGCGGCACAACTCTGTGCGCATTGGGGCACAACTCTGTGCGCATTGGGGCACAACTCTGTGCGCATTGAGGCACAACTCTGTGCGCATTGGGGCACAACTCTGTGCGCATTGAGGCACAACTCTGTGCGCATTGGGGCACAACTCTGTGCGCATTGGGGCACAACTCTGTGCGCATTGGGGCACAACTCTGTGCGCATTGGGGCACAACTCTGTGCGCATTGGGGCACAACTCTGTGCGCATTGGGGCACAACTCTGTGCGCATTGAGGCACAACTCTGTGCGCATTGGGGCACAACTCTGTGCGCATTGGGGCACAACTCTGTGCGCATTGGGGCACAACTCTGTGCGCATTGGGGCACAACTCTGTGCGCATTGGGGCACAACTCTGTGCGCATTGAGGCACAACTCTGTGCGCATTGGGGCACAACTCTGTTCGCATTGAGGCACAACTCTGTGCGCATTGGGGCACAACTCTGTGCGCATTGCGGCACAACTCTGTGCGCATTGGGGCACTTAGTGAGGAGAGACTGAAAACGCAGAGCGTGCGTGCGCGAGTATGTATGTACTTGTCAACCCATGTAAATACTCACCCATGTACGTACAAGGGTCAACCCCTTCACCCGATGTAAATACTCACCCATGTACGTACATGGGCGATAGGAACACCCAACCTGCTGCAGCTATAACCGTGCGTGCGCGAGTATGTATGTACTAGAAGGTAAATACTCACCCAAGCGGCCTCCTTCACCCGATGTAAATACTCACCCATGTACGTACATGGGCGATAGGAACACCCAACCTGCTGCAGCTATAACCGTGCGTGCGCGAGTATGTATGTACTAGAAGGTAAATACTCACCCAAGCGGCCTCCTTCACCCGATGTAAATACTCACCCATGTACGTACATGGGCGATAGGAACACCCAACCTGCTTCAGCTATAACCGTGCTTGCGTGAGTATGTATGTACCACAATGTACAAACTCACCCAAGCGGCCTCTCCCCTCTTGGCTAGCTTCTGCTGGCGCCGACAGGGATACATGGGCGATAGGAACACCTCCTGCACCTGTCAACCCCCAACCTGCTGCAGCTATAACCGTGCTTGAGCGAGTATGTACGTACTAGAATGTAAATACTCACCCAAGCGGCCTCTCCCCTCCTGGCTAGCTTCTGCTGGCGCCGACAGGGATACATGGGCGATAGGAACACCTCCTGCACCTGTCAACCCCCAACCTGCTTCAGCTATAACTGTGCTTGCGTGAGTATGTATGTACCACAATGTACAAACTCACCCAAGCGGCCTCTCCCCTCCTGGCTAGCTTCTGCTGGCGCCGGCAAGGATACATGGGCGATAGGAACACCTCCTGCACCTGTCAACCCCCAACCTGCTTCAGCTATAACCGTGCTTGCGTGAGTATGTATGTACCACAATGTACAAACTCACCCAAGCAGCCTCTCCCCTCCTGGCTAGCTTCTGCTGGCGCCGACAGGGATACATGGGCGATAGGAACACCTCCTTCACCTGTAACGGGTGGGTATAGGGAAAACAAAAACATGGAAATGCAGTGTGGTATATACATAATGCTTTTGAAGGAATGAATACGGGGGGGGGGGGGGGGGGGGGGGGGGGGGAATTCTAGGAGGGTTCCCAATCTCAGAATTTGGGGACAGTTTTGAGTCGACTCAAAACTAGACTCAGAATTTGGGGACAGTTTTGAGTCGACTCTAAACTAGACTCAGAATTTGGGGACAGTTTTGAGTCGACTCAAAACTAGACTCAGAATTTGGGGACAGTTTTGAGTCGACTCTAAACTAGACTCAGAATTTGGGGATAGATCACATGGGTGGGAGATCCACGATGGGTGTGCATGCTTTGTGTATATCACACATTGATGTTACTTTGTTGTCAAAATTCTCAGAAGCAGCACCAACATAGTTGTTGTGTGTAGATCACAGCAACTTCACGCCCTTCCTGGCACCAAGATTCTGTACTGGGAATCAAAGCATATGCAGTGTAGCATAAACATTACAGGCCCCATAGGGGTGGAAATATATCAGAGCGAGGTTTCGATCCTCGGACCTGTGGGTTATGGGCCCACCACGCTTCCGCTGCGCCACTCTGATATGTTTTGAAGAATGACTTAAAATTAAAAAAAAAACAATCGCTGAATCCTCCCCTCCATCCATTTCCTTCCCTCATCCTCCCTTTTTATCGTCCCCTCATCCTCCCCTCGTCTTCCCCAAATTCTCCCCCCTCCCCTTCCAAATAAACCTCCACCCTACCCCATACACACCAATCCCTACCCTCCCACAATTCCTCTCCCCAACCCCCCCAGCCGCCCCACCTCCCCCCCATTCTTCCCCTCAAAGGCGGCTTCCCCTAACTACGCCCCACCCCCCCTCTTCCCCACCCCGCCAACGTCTTCCCCCCTCCCCCCCGCCCTATTCCCTTCCCCTCCTTCTCACCTTCCCCGCACTCCATCCGCGGAAGGGCGGCTTGGGCCTGCTTCCGCCCCCCTTCCCCCGATAGCCCTCACCTTCCCCCCAAATCCCCCCTTTTCATCTTCCTCCACCTCCCTTCTCCTCTCACCTTGCCCGCATTCCATCCGCGGTAGGGCGGCTTGGGCCTGCTTCCGCCCATCATTTCGTTGCGCTGCGCCAGGTGCATCTGGGGGGAGAAGGGGGGTGCGGGAAAGGGGAAAAGGAGGGAGGTGGGGGGAGGTGCGCCTGCTTCCGCCCATCATTTCGTTGCGCTGCGCCAGGTGCATCTGCGGGGAAGAAAAAAGGGGCAGAACGGGAGGGGAGTGGCGGGGTGGGGAAGGGAGGGAATGCGGCGGAGGAAGTGTGTTACCCTGTTACACGTCACCGTACATTCATTGATTTTAAAGCGCATTCAAGGGTTTATTTTTTGTCTGCAAGACACCTCGGCGACAAATTTCTTCTGTCTGCAGCGACCCCCCTGCAAAATTCTATCTCGGCAAGTCTTATCTACAGTACGAATCTAGAAATTAAAGAACAGTTTTTTTTTTCTCTCACTTACAGAACCACCTTATAGCAAGCTCAAATGAGTCTCTTCTCTCACGGACCACTAAAACTTTGTACTCGTTATTAGCGCACCTGATAAGCAGCCTCGCCACGGGTGAAATCCGCCTCTTCAATAGTCTGCCTTTTTCCCTCAGGCCCTCCCACGATTGGCTTCGATAAATCAAAGTCCGACAAAAACGGAACATTTTCCTTTCCGCTCCCCCCTGCCGCTCCGCCAGCCTCCCCCGCCGCTGCGCCTGCGCCTCCCGCGGAGCCTCCGTCTTGCGATTCCGCCGCCGGTTTCTTCGCGACCAGCACGGGCGGAACGGCGAAGATGGTAACGGATGCGCCTGTAGCGAGGATGAGGACGATGCAGGTGAAAGCTGCTAAGAGGCAGAAGGCGAACGACGTGAGGAGCGATCGCACGAGCGAGTCGCCCTGGTTGACGCGCTTCCAGCCTGCGCGCTTCGGGTTCATGGTGATTCTTTCTGACTATGTAGTTTTGTGTGGAGTCCAGGCTATCAGAAACCGAGAACTTTAGTCCTGGATACTATACCGAGGACGACTGGGGAAACAACGACTGAATCGTTTGTGCGTGATGATGGAGGTAGGTACGGTGCAACTAGTTGTGTAATTTTAAGGGAAAGTATATCCCCGCTCCTGACTTTCAGATTTCTCTCATATTCAGCCCTAGGTTTACTCAAAAAGCACCACTTTCTAGAATTTCTCTCCGGCCATTTTCAGGTGCATGCAACTTAGTCTAGTAACTGTATTCAGGTGCATGCCATGTTATTGGGCAGGTGTGTACACTGTACGCAGCTTATAAATTTGTTATCTTAAATTTCGCGCTTCCAAAGATTCGTTTAAAATTAGCACAAACAGTCGAGAATAGACGCGATTTCGGATGTCGCAAAGCGAAATCGGAATGGTTGGCTCTCGATTCTGCATTTTCTGACGTCACCGGAAGCAATCATTGCATGTTTGCCCAATTTCAACGCGAGTTTCTGCTTCGCCCCAACTCTGCTTTGACAAACTTAAATGCTAGATCAGTTGTACGGATGCCGCGGGTGCCGACCGCTGCGCATGGCTAATCAACATTTTTTTCTTGGGCGTGCAGAAATTTGGAAAGGGTAATCCCAAACATGAGAAGTCTGCCCAAGTATCTGTAAAGTTTGCCCCTAAAAAATATAATGTTCGTACGGTACATTGTATATTTTAATTGTCTGTACTTACCATTTATAATTCTTGTAGCGTATGTATTTTATAGCGGTAGGGGAAACTCAATTAGAACTCGGGCAGATTTTTCACGTCTCGGATGACCCTTTCTCAATTTCTGCACGCCCAAGAAAAATTTGTTGATTTGTCATGCGCAGCGTCCGTCAACCGCGTCAAAAGTACAACTGATCACGCATTTAGGTCCGTTTACGAAGAGCTGACGCGAAGCAGAAATTCACTTCGAAAGTGGGCAAAAATGCAATGATTGCTTCTGGTGACGTCAGAAAATGCAGGATCGAGAGCCAACCATTCTGATTTCGCTCTGCGTAATCCGGAATCGCATCTATTCTCGACTGTTTGTGCTAATTTTAAACGAATCTTGGGAAGCGTGTAAGTTTAAAGAACTACGTTTCTAAGCTGCGTAAAGTGTACAAACCTGCCCAATAACATGGCATGCACATGAATACAGTTCCTAGACTAAGTTGCATGCACCTGAAAATGGCCGATTTCTCTCACGCGAGGCCCAAAGTATGTTCAAAAGTGGTCCTGCGGGGCGATTTTTTCGACACGTGTCCTCTTGTTACACCATCTGACGAACTTCCACGCATGGAAAATTTGGACGGGGGCAAAAAAAATAAAACCCCTAGAGAACCAGGACACATTCGCGGGAGGGATCAACCCTAAACACCTAGCAGGTCCCGTGTTTAGGGTTGCTCCCTCCCGAAAATGTGTAATGGTCCTTTAGGGGTTTTATGTTTTTTTGTCCCGTAAAAACTTTTCCGGCGCGAAAATTGCCCTGACAAACGGTTAGTTCAGAGTGGAAGTGCGTCAGCTGGTAACAAAACGACACGTGTCGAAAACTTCGCCCCGCAGGACCAGTTTTGAACATACTTTGGGCCTCGCGTGAGAGAAATAATGGAAAGTGGTGCTTTTTGAGTAAACATAGGGCTAAATATGAGAAAAAACTGAAAGTCAGGAGCTGGGATAGACTTTCCCTAATTTTAACTAATAATTTAGGAACTTTCTACCCTGTCCCACCTCCCAGTGGGTTGTTAGCAAAAGTTTGTTTCGACGGGAAAAATAAGAGTATGGGCCGCCGCCACACGTCCCATACTTCAATAACGCAATAGGGCAGGGCCACAGTTCGGTTTTAACTGTTTTGATTCGGTGGAGAGCGTTCTTACATGGTATAAAACAAATAAATCCCGCCTTCATCTGTTGTTGGTGATGGCTTGCTGAGGCGCCCACATGCTACAGTACAGCGTGGGAACACATGAAAGGTGCTGGGTTTCGTTGTCCGTTGCGGGCAAAACCAAGCCGTCTCGTCCACTGAATGTTTGCCAGCTGTGAAGCGAAACACGCAAGCGGTAGATGATATTTTTGAGCTCGATAAAGCATGCTCCGATACGGTTTAGTGCCGCTGCCGTGAAACAGTCTCGGAAATAGGAATAGAGGTAACTTTCTACTGAAAGGCTCACTCAAAACTGTTGCCAAGTTGTTCTCTTACACACTCAGCCAACATTGCACCGGGCATTGAATCTGTTGGTGTCTGCTGTCAACGTTGCAGGGGCTATGCTGATGTTCATTTATGGTCAGGAAGGGACTGAGAAGACTAAAAGGCTGACCATAAACGAACATGTTGAGAAGGGATCGCACTTCGTCTCAGAAACTGCTGTACATAAGACTAGTGTCTGATGGGCTATAGTGTTCATTCCAAGCTGGTGACTGTGTAGTGTAACCGGCCTAAGTACAAACAGCATTGCCCTATCTGCATGGTACGAACCTTGCTAGGCATGTGTGGTGAAACCCATGCCTGCGCTCATCATTTCAGTGCAGCAGGTTACACAACTTAAAGTAATAAAAATAAGGGGACAGAGGGAGGTGACGAGATATGAGAGAAGGCAAGAGAGACAGAGAGAGAGAGAGAGAGAGAGAGAGAGAGAGAGAGAGAGAGAGAGAGAGAGAGAGAGAGAGAGAGAGAGAGAGAGAGAGGAGAGAGAGAGAGGTGGGGGGGGCAGGGGGGGTCGGTGGGGGGAGAGAGAAGGAGGGCAGAGTGGAAGGGAGTGAGGGAGTGAAGGAGGGACGGAGGGAGGGGGGGAAGGAGGAAGAAAGGGAGGGAGGGAGGGAGGGAGGGAGGGAGGGAGGAAGGGAGGGAGGGAGGGAGGGAGGAAGGAAGGGAGGGATGGAGGGAGGGAGGGAGGGAGGGAGGGAGGGAGGGAGGGAGGGAGGGAGAGAGGGGAGGAAGGGAGGGAGGGGAGGAGGGGACGGTGGGAGGGAGGGAGGAAGGAAAGGTGGGAGGGAAAGAAGAGGGTAATGAGTGAAGGCTGGCGAGGGTGGGATGGAGTAGTAGGGACGGAAAGGGGGAGGAAAGTGGAGAGAAGAGGGGAGGAAGAGGGGAGGAAGAGGGGAGGGAGGGGAGGGGAGGAGAGAGAGGGGAGGAGAGGAGAGGGGAGGAGAGAGGGGAGGAAGAGGGGAGGGGAGGAGAGGGGAGGAGAGGAGAGGGGAGGAGAGAGGGGAGGAAGAGGGGAGGGGAGGAGAGAGGGGAGGAGAAGAACAGCGGGTTTGATGGAAAAGGGGGCGAGGGGAGAGAGTGGGGATGGAAGAGGAGAATGGAGGAGAGGGGAGATGGAGGAGAGGGGACGGGGAGTGGGGAATGGGGAAAGAGGGGAGTGGGGGAAGAGGGAAGGGAATAGGGGAGTATGGGGAGTGTGGAATAGGGAAGGTGTGGAAGACGGAGGATGGGCCAATGGTTAGCGAACTCAAGTTGGCATGGGTTGTTTCATCTTGTGCCCTTTTTTAGCCTGTGACAATTCCCTGCTTACCCAAATGCGTGCTGAATGTGGAAGTCAGGACTGAGAAACACTTGAAATAGTTTCACCTTGATTTAAAGCCATTGAAATGATTCTAATGCCCTAGAGAAAACACTCGCTACTAGCAGATCTCACGCCGTTTTATCTCCCAAACGAAAGTACAACCCGGCTATAACAACACTGCGACTCACTCTGCTTCAAGTCGCTGTTGCGAGCACAATGCGACCAAACGACTCGGCTAATAGCGAAGAACTCGTGATCCACGTTACCCGCCGCGAAATCTCAGCGAAACAAGAAGTTACAAGTTCACGTCGCCGTAACCGCCGCGCCCTGCCGAGCGAGCGACGTTTCGCGAGCGTTGCACGCAGATCCAGATACCGAACGACAGAGCGCCAACTCCGAGAATCACTCCAATCACCGTCCCCGCGATCACTCCGCTGCTCGGTCCGCTCGACGACGCGGGCGGCGCGGGTGTGGGCGGAGGCGGCGGCAGCGGCGGCGCCGGGGGAGTCAGCGACTGCGCAACATTGAATGGGGAAGATGCGGTGAAGTCATCCGGCGGAATATACTGGTCCGCCGGAAAGTCCCCCCCTGGAAAACTGTCCTGATTCGGCGCCCCTGCTTCCGACGGGGGGGCGGAATCCAATGGGGGAGATTCCGGCGGAGGATTTTTTCCTTCCGGCGGAGGAGCTGGAGCGATAACTGGGGGCAGGGCGGGCGGAGAGATCTCGGGGGGCGGCGTGGGCGGAGAGATCTCGGGGGCGGGAGTGGGCGGAGCGATCTCGGGGGGTGGCGCGGGCGGGGGAACGGGGGGTAAAGATGGAGTGGGGGCAGGCGCGGGCGCGGGTTGTGGGGCGGGGACAGGGGGAGGAATGGGCGGAGTGATGGGCGCGGGAGCGGGCGCGGGCGTCGGGGAAGGTGCGGGCGTTGGGGACGGCGCGGGGGTTGGGGAGGGGGAAAGAGTAGGCTCCGGAGCGGGTGCCGCGACTGGCGGAGGAGAAGGCGGGGAGGCCTTGGGGGGGGGAGGGGAGGCCTTGGGGGGCGGAGGCGACGGCGTCTTGCCTAGCGATGGAGCGACGAGAAGCGCGAGAAGAACGAACAGCACCTGGATAGGCGCAGATCGGCGCGCGCGCGCCATATTTCCGCCCGCGTGCAATGCGCTACGAGATGCGCGCGTGACTGCGGAAGAGAAGCCAACCAAGAGATCAGCGCGAGATCTGACGGCAGGGAATCCGGCCGACTCGACACGATGGCGGTGGCTCCGCAGCTATGGTTCCTCCGGAGTCCTTACTGATGTCGCAAAACACAGCTATGGGGCCTCCGAAATTCTTGAATCGATGGAGGAACCAGCAGTGTTTGAACTGCGGCTGTGTGAAAATGCGCTTGACCTGTGGAAAGAAATCGATGTCAAAAAACACTGGGCCACATGCACAGAGCCTCTGGCTGGAAATGCTGGGGTGCCACTGCGGTGATGGAATGGATGGATGGATGAGATGGGATGTGATGGGATGGGATGAGTAGAGTGGATCATCGATGTGAGGAAGAAGCAGGGGCGAAATCAAGAAGGGCAGTTGCCTCTGCGCCGAGGGGCATTCGATTTTCTGGCCAAAGCTCTCCCCATTTTCCCCCCCGGCCTGCAGAGCAGGGCTGTCGAAGTAAAGGCATTTGCCCTTAATGCCCTGAACATTCCGGACTACGTTCAGAGCAGCTAGACCGATTCAAGTGTTAGATTCGCATGGCACCCGTGACAGTTAAGGGCTCCGTTTGGGCCTTCCCCTGAATCCAAGTTTTGATTTCTGGCTCGAAGAACTCCCCATTCTAATTCCTGCCTCCCCCACCTGCCCTCCCCCAGATATTTTTTGCCTGCGATACATTTGCTGACGATGTAGAGACGGTAGGCGTGTAGTTTAGTTGGTGTGCCTCTTTCTGCTGCTAAGTAATAGGATCACAAACCTTGTTTTATGAGGGCAAAGGACATGTTTTCAAGAAGCCCGGATTTAAGTTTTGAATTCGGCCTGCGCCCGTGAAAATCAGGGCTAGAATTGGAGCAGCTGAGAACTCAAAGTGTTGGTCCCAAACACTTCGACAGGCCTGCTGCAGAGCCGCCAAGGTATTTACGGAGCGCAGGTGGAGGCGAGCCTAGCGGGTGAGAAGTTGGGCAAGGGCACCGAGATCGAAAGTAGCGGAAGGCCGAGGTCCGGAAATAACGACATGGTTTGAACTGCTCTCGACAAATCAGGGATGTAGGGCTGAGTGTGGTCTGGAGTGTGGTTGGTGGTTAGCGGAGGTTGGGAATTAGGCTTGTGTGAAACCTGAGGCTTGAGTGTGGAGGCTCGGCCCCGCTGGCTCGGTGGGCCTTGGTGTGCCTAAGGACGCGGCACCTGTTTTCATTTTGCCAGGATCGGGGCCTCACATCGATCCTGACACATCGATCGGCACACCGATGTGCCCACACTGAAAATTTGCAGTTGGGTAGACAAATCGATCTATAGGTGCCAGGATCGAAATTGCAGGATCGGGCAGGCCGAATACACCAACACACTGCAACGCGCAGCCAATCAGGGCAGAGCGTGGCTGGACGCCCAGCAATTTCATTCGCAACGACTCGAGAATTTTTTGCCTGCGACCGTGGGCGATGCCGATCGATCGCGGCTGTCACCTGTGGCTCGATGTGCTCTACCGCCAAACTAAAAGCACGATCGATGTGTGCACCGCGGCACATCGAACGTGCGAGCTGCAGGTGCCACCAATTTGGGTACCCGTGTACTGTACATTTTCGAAGTCATGCGAAGAACGGATACCATGCATTGACGACGTCGCCAATGCACTGTATAAGCGGCACATCGATCCCCTCCTTCGATCGATCCTGGAAAAATGAAAACAGGTGCCGCGTCCTAAGCCACATGTTGGTTTGGCTTCGTTCGGCTCGAACGCAGGTCTTCCGTCAGGCTCGCGCATCACCTATGTTGGCGAAACAAGCGCATGGGTAGCCGGGTTCGCACGATATTCCGAGTGTTTCGAGGGGTGTGTTTGATTGGCTCAACGATTCATGTGTCCGCGGATTTCGGGTCCTATCAGCACCCAATGAGATTCTTCGTAAAACGGTGCTACAACGAGGGTGTACACTTCATAAAACAGAAACTCTATACAGCAGCTAGCCTTCTTTCCATCTGTAACCACACCTCATGTTGCAGCATTTGTAAAATAGAGTCATGGGCTCATCAGCTGATCGGGTTTGAATTTGCATGAAGAATGCTTGTGAATGACCACACTTGGGACATGAGGCTGCAAACAAAGCCATAATTATGGAAACAGGATGAGAAACAATCCGAAACATAACAGCTCGTGGTTCCTATCCCATATAAAAGGTAGGTGCGGTGTAATTTCTGGTACATCCTCACCTTCTGTTTTGTCGACATTTTTCCACGCATCTTCTCCTCCTAGCACGTCATCCACCTCTTTCTGCACCACAAGTTGCCGTCTTGAAATCTGCATTATGGAAGGTGGTGGTGGGTAGTAAGTGGTAGGGGGTATGGGGGGGGAGAAGAGGAGATGTAGCTCGCCCCCTGAACACATCATCTCCCTTCATCCCCCTCCATAACACGTCAAAAGGGACATCTTAAAAGTCATATTTGACCATTGTTGACTTGCATTGATGCCATGGACAGATGGGCAAGTGTGACAGAAGAAGCGAGCCATTGACCGGCGTTGACTTGCGTTGACTGGAAAGTGGCGACTGACTTGCTTTGACTTGCGTTGACTGGAGTGAATGACCTCACATTCCTTGTGATGCCATAGACTTGGGACCACGTCTGACAGAGGAACCATGCCACTGACCAGCGTTGACTTGAATTAACCAGCGTTGACCTGCATCGACCAGCGTTGACTTGCATTGACCTCACCTTCCTGGTGATGCCATAGACATAGACACACGTCTGACGGAAGAATCGTGGCATAGAACGGCATTGACTTGCGTTGGCTGTACCACAGCATTGACCAACGTTGACTTGCATTGACCTCACCTTCCTGGTGATGCCATAGACATAGGGGCAAGTCTGACAGAAGAACCGCGCCTCTCGCCCCATGTGTGCCTGCTCCACCAGCAGCATGTTGGCGCACGTGGGGCAGAACTCCATTCAGAAAACCCTAATGTGCTGACGGCACAAGGAGAAAGAGACGGAAAGGGGAGGCAGACAGGTGAGGAAGAAGAAGCGCGCCTCTCGCCCCATGTGCGCCTGCCTGCTCCACCAGCAGCATGTTGGCGCACGTGGGGCAGAACTCCATTGAGATGCTTCTGATAGGCTGAGAGCACACGAGGATAGAGATGGAGAGGACGAAGAAACTGACGAGAGAAGCGCGCCTCTCGCCCCATGGGAGCTTGCCTGCTCCACCAGCAGCATGTTGGCGCACGTGGGGCAGAACTCCATTCAGGCGCGTTCTAGGGCAGGGAGGGGGGAGATGTGGGAAACGGGATGACGTGTTGCATTGCTTGCCTGCCTCTCGCCGTATGTGGGACTGCCTGCTCCACCAGCAGCATGTTGGCGCACGTGGGGCTGTAGGGCTGTTGGCGAACTCCATGCAGAAGGGCTGTAGGGCTGTTGGCGAACTCCATGCAGAAGGGCTGTAGGGCTGTTGGCGAACTCCATGCAGAAGGGCTGTAGGGCTGTTGGCGAACTCCATGCAGAAGGGCTGTAGGGCTGTTGGCGAACTCCATGCAGAAGGGCTGTAGGGCTGTGAGCACACGCGGAAGGAGACGGAACGGATTGAGAGGCAAGCGAGAAAGAAGCGCGCCTCTTCGCCCCCAGTGCGCCTGCCTGCTCCACCAGCAGCATGTTGGCGCACGTGGGGCAGAACGGACGGGGGGTAGAGAGTCCTGGCAGGCAGGGAAGAAGTGGGGAGGAGAGGGGATTGGATAGGGGGATAGGGGACGTGGTAGAGGGGAGAGGGGAGGGAGAGGGATAGGAGTAGGAGGTAGAGGGAGCGGGGAAGAGGGATAGAGAGAACTGGGCAGGCGGGGGAGAAGGGGGGAGGATCCTCTTTTCTCGGAGGGGATAGGCTATTGCTCTCGAGAGGGTATTGAGTAGGGGGATAGTGGACTGAGTAGAGGGGATGGGGGACGGGGGGGTTCGGGCGGAGAGGAGAGGGGGGAAGCTGCGAAGATGAAGCAGCGCATTCTCCTTGAGTTCACTCACCGCATTTCGCGGAACCTTGCTCGCACCTGGCAGAGGGTAGGTAAGATAAGGGCGCAGTTGGCGCCGCTCTGTTGACGGGCCACCTAGATCGCCCAGCTGTGGCTCACATGGATCGTTCTAGGCCACTCTGCGGGCGACGCTGCAGGCGACTATGCGGGCGACGCGGACGACTCTGCCGACGACGCTCCTGCTTAGGTTTCAAGGAGAACAATAACCAAAAACATAGTATAATAAATAAAGGAAGTAATACATGCACGGGTGTTTGGTCTAGTGGTATGATTCTCGCTTTGGGTGCGAGAGGCCGCGAGTTCGATTCTCGCAACACCCCTTTTCAAAGATTCCCTTTTTTCTGTTCACTGTCTAAGGCCTTTGCTACCCATGGGCTGCTCCCTCTGGAGGCCTTGCTTCCACAAAATACCATGTCATTGCATTTATCACGTCGAATCATGGTGGATTCATGCTGCTGTATATGTAAGAACCCCTCCTCTAAGCCACCTCACCCATTTTTTCCCTGCCAAACGGCCCCATAAGCTCCCACCACCTGTCCTACCCATATGATATCCATCTCACATCTCACATCTCCCCACATGACAGGGCAATACCAGGCAGCCCATCCCGATCATGAGGCTTGCCAGATTCACAGCCCGTATGGACAAACCACGCACAGGCAAAGATGCACCAGATATGGTAAGATAGGTACATCAAAACCTAGTATCGACTTCCCCAGTCACTCCTTCCCACAAGGCAGGGTAGTACCAAGCAGCCTTTGGCTATCATGGGGCACACTGTAATCGACATCCCGACCCGTAGGAATGGTAATCTCGAAAGGGTTGATGGAAGGGTGGTTTAAAAAATACTGGTCGTGCAGTATAGTCGGTAAGATAACCTGGCCCATTCAGATACATGATGACAGAAATTCATCCCATCTCATCTCACTCCTCCCCACAAGGCAGGGCAACAGCAGGCAGCCTGTTCCTATCATGTGGCTCGGTGTCAGAATGAAGAATGGATGATGCATTGATGTTGGTTGGGGTACATATAGCTAACCCTAAGTTTTGTACCCCCTAAGACAAACCTCACTATAGGCTACAACATTTGACACACCCCCATAGCCTAAGTGAGGGGTGTCTAGCAGAACCAAACGAGTACGGTCACAAGACCAGTCCAAGAAACGAAGCTCAGGGTGGATCACAACGTCACCACACAGTCTGAGCACAAACAACAGTGGCCACAAGGCCAGTCCAAGAAGTAACAGAGATATATAGAAAGCAAAGTAAACAGTACACTCAAGTCTAAGCAACACGAGAACCAGTGTCAACAAGGCCTAACTGCACACAGCACCTCTGGTGGTCACAAGGCGGAAGCGCCTTGGTGAAGATGTCTGCAGTGTTGGCCTCGGACTCCACAAACTCAAAGCGAGCCTGTCCACGCCTCTGCAACTCTCGCAGAAGAAAGTACCTGACGTGAATGTGCTTCACTCTGCTCTCCAGTCGTGGCTCTCGACAAAGGAGAATAGACGCCTTGTTGTCAGTGAACAAGGTCGGTGCAGAGCTCGGCCGCTCACCAAGGTCGGTGAGCAAGAAGGTCAACCAACGCAGCTCCTGTGCCGCCATGGCACCAGCGTAGATCTCAGCCTCAGCTGTAGAGGTCGAGACCGAAGAGGAGCGCGTGGACCGCCAGGAAACAGCTCCAGAACCCAGGCTGAAACAGTACCCCTGAGTAGACCTGTGAGTCTCAGCGTCGTCAGCGTAAGAGGAGTCACAGTGACCAGTAAGTACGACAGACTGCTGCCCTCCAAGAACTAGCCCCACGCCTGATGTCGTCGCTAGGTACTTCGCCACCCTCACAGCTGCTGTCCAGTGAACAGGACGGTGTCTCCCTGGCGCAACAAAGCGCGCAAGAACGCTGAGAGGGAAGGCGAGGTCCGGGCGAGTACAAGTCATCAGGTACATGAGGCAACCCACAAGCTCTGCGTAGGGACCACTAGGCTCGAACGGCTCGTCAGGAAAGGGTCCAGTGAGTCTGTGGTCAACAGCAAGAGGTGTGCGCTGTACTGTGGAGTGCTGAAGCCCGAACCGCTGAAGGACCTGCTGCACCATGTGTGACTGTGAAAGTGTAATGGTGCGAGCAGCTCTGTCCCTGGTGATCTGCAGGCCAAGGTAGTGGCGCAGCTCACCAAGATCAGTGCAGGTGTGTCTCTTCTGCAGTTCGGACTTCACGTGTGCCAAAGCAACCCTGTCAGGGGTGGCGAAAACAAGGTCGTCAACGTAGACCAGAACAAAGAAAGGTGTGGGGCCACGACGAACGAACAGCGACGGGTCAGCAGAAGACGGCTGGAACCCAAGGTCAGACAGGGTAGAACGCAGGGTGTCGTGCCACTCACGAGGAGCCTGACGAAGACCGTAAACCGGTCGCCTCAGCCTCCACTGGGTCCCAGGAGGGAAAGAGCCAGTGAAGGCAGAGGGACGACGCAACCAGACCTCCTCGTGAAGACTGCCCTGAAGGAAAGCAGTAGAGAAGTCGAGAGAGTGTAACTCGTAGTCTCTCTGTGCTGCTACGTGTAGTAACACCCGAAGAGTGGTCATCTTCGGGGTGGGCGCGAAGGTCTGAAAGAAGTCAACTCCCTCGCGCTGACTGAAGCCTCTAGCCACGTAGCGCGCCTTGAAGACCGGAGGAGATCCCGGTGGCCGCTTCACCCTGTAGATCCACATGCCGTCGACTACGTTCGCCCCCGGAGGGGGAACCTCATCGACGTAGGTGCCTGTGGATCTGTAGGAGGCCATCTCTGCGTCCATGGCAGCTCTCCACTGAGAGGCCCAAGGCCCTGACACTGCCTCAGCGTAAGTGCGAGGAGTCGGAATGTCAAGGGCGTCGGGGTCACCCTCAGGGGCGAGGAGCATGGCACAGAGATGAGGGGAAGCGGCCGCCAGGAACTCTAGCTCAAACTGCCTGTCCTCTAGGGCGTCACAGCCAAGGGCAGACACACCCCCGACGGCCAGAGGACTGGAAGGAGGAGCAGCCACAAGAGCGGTGGCGAAGTCAAGGCGGCGGGTAGAGGCAAACTCAGTGACTGCGGCAGTAAGAGCGGACACAGAGGACACAGAGGCACGAGGGTGGGTAACAAGAGAGGCGAGAACACGAGAGAGAACAGGACGGTACGTGCGGTAGTAGTCAGTGACAGGAGTAGGAAGCGACGCAGTGAGGGCCGACTCAGGAGGAGACGGAAGCACAGACGGAGACGGACGAGGTGGACGAGAACAAAGGAAGGCTGTACGAAGGTCAGTGAAGGGAACAGGAGACGAGGGACGAGCACGAGGGGAGCGACGAGAGGCCCAAGTCTGAGAAGGAGGAGGAGACAACGAAGACTGAGAACGAGGGAAAACAGCGGGAGAGGGGTCAGGAGGAGGAAGCGGAGGACCAGAGACGGGAGGAGAGGGGGAGGAGGAAGGAGAGGGAGACGGGAGACCAAGGGTCCGAAGACCCGAGACAGGAGGAGGAGACGGCAGCAGCTGCTGCTGCTGCTGCTGCTGCGGCTGCTGCGGCTGCTGCTGCTCCAGCGGCTGCTGCCCCTGCTGCTGCTCCTGCTGCTGCTCCTGCTGCTGTCGCTCCTGCTCCTCGAGCCGCTGCAACTCTCTCTCCTCTCTCTCCAACTCCAGCTGCTCCTCACGAGCACGGCGAACACGAGCCTGGAACCTGGTCGGGTAGGGGTGGGGGGAAGGAGTAGTGTCCGGGGCAGCGGCAGCCCCAGAGTCGACCTCCGAAGCACCAAGCACACCACCCCCAGAGGCAGCACCAACACCAGCTCCAGACCCAGGCTCTCCAGAAACCGAAGGGACACCCTCACCCCCAGACGCAGCACCCCCAGACTCCGCACCAGCACCCCCAGACTCCGCACGACCAGTACCAGCCCCCGGAAGACAAGAGTCCTCTGCAACCCGCGGCTCAGCTCCAACTCCAGCACCCCCAGAACCAGAGACCTGTACAGGGACAGTCGCAGGACCAACCTCCCGAGAGGGAGCACCTGCAGGAGGCGGCGAGGAAGACTGTGGGGAGGGAGGCTGTACAGGGGGGGCTACCGAAGGGGGAGGGCTAGCCTGAGACACACCAGACGGGGCTGGACCAGGGGGGGGAGGCTGTACCGGGGGAGCAGGCGGGGGAGCGGCGGTCAGGAAGAGAGGGGGGGGAGGGACCGGGAGACCTCGACTGGGGTACCTGACGTAGTAGGGGGTGGACTCCTCGAAACGGACGTCACGGGAGTCAAAGAACCGGTGAGAGGGAGGGTGGTAAAAGGTGAAGTCAGAGGAGTCCTCAGGGAAACCAAGGAAGACACAAGGAACGGCGCGAGGCGAGAGCTTGTCCGCGGAGGTGTCGCGGACAAGAGCCAAGCACCCCCAGACACGAAACCTCGACGCGACACCTTAACGGGGACCCTGTCCAAAGTCTGGTCGGTGAAGCCTCCGGCCGAGAGACGCGTGGCCAGAGGTTCAGCTGGTGCGCGGCGTACCTGACCGCGTATGGCCACAGGAAATGGGGGGCACGGGCGTGAGTCAAGGAGGTGCGGGCAATCTCCATGACCAGGCCTATGCGACGCTCAGCAACCCCATTCTGCTGTGGGGACTCCGGAAGCGTTTAGGACTGACGAATGCCCTGTTCGCGACAGAATCCAGCGAGAATGCCGGAGCGAAACTCGCCCCCGCGGTCGGAGTGGAGACAGCTGACACGACGACCACGAGTGTCCTGGGTGGTAAGCAACCACCTGATCAGCGTAGAAGTCACCTCAGACTTCCTCGCCAGGGGGAACACTGTGGTGTAGCGGGAGTAGTCGTCAACGACCACCAAAAAGAAACGCTCACGCTCAGGGCCAGGGCGAGGAGAGGGGCCCCAGACGTCCAAGTGCAGCGTCTCAAAAGGCTCGGTGGCCGGACGAAGGGAGGAGGAGTGAGGGGTGGCGCGCAGCCTACCCTCGACGCAAGGACCGCACGGTGGTGCAAGGGACGGCGGCAGCGACGGCAAGACACGCGGGAGACCTAAGACAAGACGCTGACGAGACATAGCGCGAAGACGAGGAGGAGAAGGGTGCCCCAGCCGGTGGTGCCACAAAACGGTGGGGTGGGCAAGCGACCGACAGGAGCACGACGCAGCGACCGGACTAGACGGAGGAACCTGACAAGACACAGCTACCTGGGGGGACGGAGCAACCTGGTGAGACGCGAGGACTCGAACGGGAGGCAAAACAGGGGCCGGGGGCAGGAGGGGCGGCTGTGGCTGCGGCTGCGGCTGCTGCTGCTGCTGCTGCTGCTGCTGCGGCTGCTGCTGCTGCTGCAGTCGCTGCTGAGCGCGCGGGCCAGTGTGAAGAGTGTAGAGACCGGAGCCCGGCTCAGCAGCAAAAGTGGCGAGGGGCTGGTAAGAGTCCCCGTCAACACACACCGCAGTCTCTCCAGAAGGCTCAAACCACACACCCACGTGCTGACTCACGAGGGGTCGCACGCCCACCAAGTTCCGGGAGAACGAGGGGACGTGAAACCCAGTGAGAGACCCAGAAGGAGCAGCCGGACACGGCAAGGTGGTAGTGTGACGCGCGGTGACTGGTCCCGAAGTGGGATCAGCCAGCGCCACAGAAACAGGCGCAGGAAGAGGCGTAAGTGTCGTGCTGTCACGAAAGAAGCAGTGAGAGGCTCCAGAGTCCAGCGTGAACGACAGCGAACCGTCCTCTGAGGTAGCCGCTGGACTAGAGTCTACACAAGAACCTACACTAGCAACAGGCAACTGAGCAAGGCTAGCACCTAAGCTAACAACACCAGAGTAAGCAGAGTCAGAAACACTAGAGTCAACAACAGCATACATAGCATGGGGAGTACCAATCAGATCAACTAACTGCTCAGCAGACATGGCCCACAGAGCGGAGCCGTAGCGCTGAACAAGAGGCAGCCAGTCAGGGGCAGGAGCACCAACCCCGTAGACCAAACGAACCGTGTCAGTGAGCTGAGCAAAGCACTGACCAGGGGGGTGAAACCGGCCACAAGGGTGGCCACGACGAGTGCCTGTCAGAACCTGGTAGGTGCAGGGAGTGTAAGCAGCACCGCGCTGGGTCTGACGCAGCCCCGACCCTGGAGCCAGCTGCTGCCGCTGCTGCTGCTGAGGCTGCTGGGAGGAGAGGGGCTGCTGGTGCTGCAGAAGCTGCTGCTGACGCTGAGCCTGGTACCACGCCGCTGCTCCGCCAACCGGGGCAGGAAGTACAGGAGGCGACTGACGAACTCGGGCGTCGCCACCACCAGCAGGCGCAGTGGAGTCACCAGTCACTGCACGAGGCGCCTCTCCAGGCCCTGAACCTCCACCGCCGCCAGGCGCAACGCCACCTCCACTACCTCCGCCTCCACCTCCACTACCACCACCAGAACCGCCTTTCTTGCCACTCCTACCGCGGGACCGCGACGCAGTCGTAACAGCAGCTGCAGTCGCGTCAGTAGCGGCAGTGGCAAGTGAGGCAGTAAAGGTGGGTAACTGCGGGACTGTGCACCCGTGGAAGAGTGGGGGGGGCACAGCACCAGAGGCAGCGGCTACCGAGCGAAGGTTGCTCTCGACGTCCTTGAGTGCAGACTCAAGGACCTCGACGGTGAGCTCACTAGGGTGCTTCAGCAGAAGCGCGTCGCGAACGGAGGCAAGGCGGTCAGGGAGGCTAGTGGCGATGAAATAGATAGTAATCGCCATAGGGGGAGGAAGCAGTGCAAGCTGTGCCTCAGTGCAAGCAGCGCGGTAACTAGCGTCGAGCGAGCGGAGGTGAGCGATCAAGTCAGCAGAGCGCTCAAAAGACGCTAGGTCAGGAAACAGGAACGGGAGGAACAGGCGGCCAAGAGAGACAGCAGCGGGAGTAGAGTAGCGGGCCTTAATCGCAGTGAGGTACTCAGCAGCGGTGCGAACCTGAGTGAAGTGAACCTCCTCAGACTCAGGGAGGAGGCTGCTGAGCGCGATGCAGGCCGCAGCGTCACGTGACGTCCAAGCCGTCTGGTCAGCTCGCTGAGTGGCAAAGCGGGCTCTAGCGGCGTCGTCAGGGGCAGGTCCTAAAGGCGTAGGGTCGGAGGGCGCAGGTAGGGCACCAGTAGCGTGCGCCCAGAGGGTCTCGCCTGCCTGGACCTGACTCTCTAACAGACGGCGAGCACGAAGAAGCCAGACGGAAAAATCAAGAGGTCTACCGTCAGCGTCGAAACGAAGGACACGCTGAGTCGCCATAGTGAAAACGAACGCGAACGGAGAGGGAGGGGACAGCAGTAGGTGAGAGGCAAATTAGGGTTCGGCGGTACTCTGGGACAGGGGAGGAGCGGACGCCACAGCGGGCGTGACAGCGGGAGGTAACAGGGGACTAAGCAGCGGGGAACGGGAACGGGCGCAGCGGCGGGCGATGGCAGCGCGCTCGGCAGCAGGGGCCAGCAGCGCGCGCAGCGGGCGACGGCAGGGGGCGCAGCGGCGACGCGCGCAGCGGCGGGCGACGACGGCGGGGCCGCGGCGAGGCGCGCAGGGGGCGGGCGACGGCGGCAGGCGCGGCGGCGACGAGCGCGGTCGCGAGCGACAGTGGCGGGCGCTGCGGGGACGGGCGTCGCGACGGGGGAGAGGGCGGGAGCGACGGGACAGGGGGAGGGCGACGCGACGGGGGGAAAGGGGCGGGTGCGACGGGACAGGGGGAGGGCGACGCGACGGGGGGAAGGGGCGGGCGCGACGGGACAGGGGGAGGGCGACGCGACGGGGGAAAAGGGGGGGCGCGACGGGACAGGGGAAAGGCGACGCGACGGGGGAAGGAGCGGACGCGACGCGACGGGGGGAGCGCGACGCGACAGGGGGAAAGGGACGGGCGCGTCTCGAGGGGGGGGGAAGGCGACGCGACGGGGGGGCGGGCTACGCTACGAACGAGAGCGTGGGTCGTTGCTAGGCTCGGTAACAGCTGGAACGATACGAACGAGAGCGTGGCTCGGCGCTAGGCTCGGTAACAACGAGAAGGAGACGAACGAGAGCTAGGATCAGGCTCGGGTGGTACGAACGGAGAACGGCGGAACGGGATCCCACAGGATCCTAACCTAACTGATACCATGTCAGAATGAAGAATGGATGATGCATTGATGTTGGTTGGGGTACATATAGCTAACCCTAAGTTTTGTACCCCCTAAGACAAACCTCACTATAGGCTACAACATTTGACAAATACTCGGTAGGTTCACAGCATGCAGGGGTACATTACTCAGGAACAAATATGCAATGGATATGGCACATACACTGGCTTACAATCATTCTCCCCACTCACTCTTCCCACAAGGCAGGGCAACACCATGCCACCTATCCCTATCGTGCGGCGCACTGTAATCGGTGCCCCGACCCATAGGGATGATCCCATAGGGGTTGATGGAAGGGTGGCTTCAAAATTAGTGCGCTTTGATATGCGCTGACTGTACACTGAATTTGGTCCTCCTATATATTTGGAACACATCGTAAGTTTGATCAGTCTCTCACACTCTTTCCCACAAGGCAAGACAACACCAGGCAGCCTATCCCTATCGGGAGGCTCACTGTAATCGATACCCTGACCCATGGGAATGGTGCTTCGGAAATAGTGTGCCTTGATATGCGCTGGCTGTGCACTGGATCATTGGATATCATAATCTTCAACGGAATGCATCGCTCGAAAGGTACTGAACAATATTTTCTCCACTCTCTTTTCCACAAGGCAGAGCAACACCAGGCGGCCTATCCCTGTCATGGGGCGCACTGTAATCGGTATCCTGACCCGTAGGGATGATGTTGAAGGGGTTGATAGAAGGGTGGCTTCGGAAATAGTGTGCTCTGATATGCGTCGACTTACGGTAGTAATGAACGGTCTTGCTTCTATAAGTGGAACACATTGGACCATCGATCAATTGCAGCACTCACAGGTTCCCGCAAGGCAGAGCAACACCAGGCAGCCTATCCCTGTCATGCGGCGCACTGTAATCAATACCCTGACCCATAGGAATTATTCCGAAGGGGTTGATGGAAGGGTGGCTTCGGTAATAGTGCGCCTTGATATGCGCCATGTTCACTGTAGATGCGATTCCGGGCAGCTGGTAAATTTCCTTGGTGTAGTTGAAGAGGTTGGGGAATTCGCGGATGAAATTGCGGTTACACTTGAAATGAACCACGTACACCTGTAACAAGGAGGGAGTGAGTGTATCAGGGCGTGCGAGGGAAGGGAGGGAGGGAGAGCGGGAGGGCCAGGGAGGGTGGGGTGGTGGGTGGAGGAAAAAGAGATCAAGCTTTTCAAATTTTGAAACGAGTCACACAGAGGTGTACGAGGTGAGCGAGACAAGGGGCACATGGAAATCACTTTTGAGAATTCTCAAAAGTGATTTCCTTCGGGCACGGGAGGGACGGACGACATGGAGTCCAGGGGGAGGGGTGGGGGGAAAAGACCACGCATTTCAAATTTCTTCTGTCTTTCAAATCTGGAAATGAACCACGTACAGGCGTAACAGGGTGTGCAAGGCTAGGGAGAGAGTGGGTATGGGTGTGAGCGAGTGGGTGAAGAGATGTGTGTGTGAGTGTGTGTGCGTGCACGCATGAGGGTGTGTCCCAGATCCAAGTTCAGAAGGTCAGGGCGAATTTCAAGAATGGCAGGGAAGTGGAAAATTCACCTGTCGTGGCTGTTTCACCGGAACTGGTCCAAGTGACCGGCGGACCGAGAATGATTTAGAAGTTAAGAATGAGAGTGATTTTGATGGAAGGTATCAAGGCGTACCTCGTCGAAGCGAATGAGAGTGACAAACAGCCGAATATCAGCCTCTGTGAAAGTATCCCCTGCCATGTAGCGCTGCTTTGAAAGAATGTCCTCACAGCGATCCAGAGCGGCGAATAGCTCCTTGAATGCCTGGTCGTGGGGCGATCGAAGAGGAGAAGAGAAGGGGAGAGAGAGGTGTTTCAGCAATGGCATATCCTGCCATGTAGCGCTGAGGAGAAAAGATGTCCTCACAGCGATCCAGAGCAGCGAATAGCTCCTTGAACGCCTGGGAGTGGGAGATTAAGGGGTGCAGCGAGCGGAGGGGAGAAGGCATGAACACAAGATCGTCTCATGACGACCCAGAGCAGCAAAGAGTTCCGCCTGAGGTAAAGGGAATAAAGGGGCCTGGGTTGAGGAGATTAAGGGGGAGCAAGCCGATGACCCAAGATAAAGGCGTCTCATGCCAAGACAGCCATCTTGGCAAAGGGCCACTCGATCTCTGCAGCGCTGGCAATGGCAAGGCAAGATGGCAAAGGGCCAATTAACTTTTGAGTCGACTCAATAGTCAACTCGTTCTCAGCTTTGCAGCAGTGGCAAAACAAGATGACAAGACAAGATGGCCACAACGGTTCAGAGCTGAGAAGAGAAGAGTTCCTTGAATGCCTGGAAGCTCTTCTCTTCTCAGCTGCAGGGAATTTTACTTTCGAGAATTCTCATAAGTAAGAGTTCCTTGAATGCCTGGAAGCTCTTCTCTTCTCAGCTGCAGGGAATTTTACTTTTGAAATTTCTCAAAAGTAAGAGTTCCTTGAATGCCTGGAAGCTCTTCTCTTCTCAGCTCTCCTCAGAGAGGAGCAGGAGAACGACGGCAAAGCCGCATCAATACATGCTCTAGCTAGTGGTTTGATCAATGCACTTGCTCAACCTGTCCATACATACAGGAGAGAGAAAGTAAGAGAATTCCGAGGCGCCTCGAAAATTGCCTTAGATCTCACGAATTTTATGTGGAGAGACTTAAAACTGCTTGGAAGTGTTCTTGTAACCTGTAGTAGTTGAATAAATACACTTGTTCACCCTGTTCATACATACCGAAGAGAGTATGTAAGAGAGGGGCTATATTGAAATCACTTTTGAGAATTCTCAAAAGTGATTTCAATATAGAGAGTAGGTAAGAGAGGGGCTCACCTCTTCGTATGGGCCTTGCTTGGTGGCAAAGCCGCAGCGATACACGCCATTGTTGATTGCCAGATACACCCACTCGTTCACCTTGTTGATAGCTGTGACAGGGGCAGAAACACAGGACAGTGCAACCCTCCCACCCACCTACCTAGCCCCACCCACCCACCTCTTCGTACGGGTCCTGCTTTTTGGCGAAGCCGCAGCGTTACATGCCGTTGTTGATTGCCAGATGCACCCACTCGTTCACCTTGTTGATAGCTGTGACAGGGGCAGAAACACAGGACAGTGCAACCCACCCACCCACCTACCTAGCCCCACCCACCCACCTCTTCGTACGGGTCCTGCTTTTTGGCGAAGCCGCAGCGATACACGCCGTTGTTGATTGCCAGATGCACCCACTCGTTCACCTTGTTGATAGCTGTGACAGGGGCAGAAACACAGGACAGTGCAACCCACCCACCCACCTACCTAGCCCCACCCACCCACCTCTTCGTACGGGTCCTGCTTTTTGGCGAAGCCGCAGCGTTACACGCCGTTGTTGGTTGCTGGATACACCCACTCGTTCACCCCGGCTTTAGGCGAATGCACGCACTGGTTTGGCTCGTCCCTTGCCATGACAGACGCAGCAACACGGAACCGGCAAACCCACCCACTCACCCACTATGGTACCCATCCACTGGTCCACCCATCCACCAGGACACCCACCTCTTCATAAGGGCCTTGCTTTTTGGCAAAGCCGCAGCGATACACGCCGTTGTTGATTGCCGGATACACCCACTCGTTCACCTCGTCTATTGCTGCCCGCAGGTGTGGTGGGTAAAGGTCCACCTGGGAAAGGGTGAGAGGAAGAGGTGGGAAAAGGGAAGAGGGGAGAGAAGAAGTAGGGAAGAGCATGCGGGAATAGCTTGGTGGGGCGCCGTTGCTGATTTCCTGATACACCTACTAGTTCATCTGACATTGTTGTTTTCACCTGAGAGAGTGTTGAGATTCACCTGGACATGTTCGACTCACCTGAGAGTGTTGGAATTCACCTGAGGGTGCTTTGCAATGGCGTTGAATTCCGAGTTGAGCATTCGCACGATCTCCGCACTCTCGTTGTTCACTATCGTGCCGCTCTCCTTGTCCCACAGGACCTGCACGGGAGAATAGGAGAACGCACAACAAAGGGTGAGATAGAATAGAAAACCAACTGTGAGGGTTTTCTCTGAGCCACGTCTCTCTGAGCAGAGCAGAGCCAACTGTCCACCCAGTCACACCACACCACACCCACCACCAGTGACTTCTGACTTTTGACTTTTGAGTCGACTCAAAAGTCACAAAGGGTGAGAGAGGGAGAATACAAAACCACGTCTCACCACGTCTCACCACGTCTCTCTGAGCAGAGCCAGCTGTCCACCCAGTCACACCACACCCACCACCCGTGCCGCCCCCACTCCCACCAGCACCAAAACTCAGCCCCAATCCCACTCGCCCTCCCACTCGCACTCCCACTCGCACTCCCACTCGCCCTCCCACTCGCACTCCCACTCACACTCACACTCGCACTCCCACACACACTCCCAGTACCACCACTCACAGGCACGATGAACTTCACAGCATGCGGGTCAACCTTCTCATACACGTCCCTCAGGAAGAGAGCTCCATTCAAAGGGTTTGCTCTCTGCTGCTGGCGCCTACGCCTCTTGTGTTGGACGCAACCCACTCAGCCACACCTAGACACACCCACTCACACCCAGCACCACCACTCACAGGCACGATGAACTTGGCGGCACAGGGGTCCACCTTGTCGTACACGTCCCTCAGGAAGAGAGCTCCATTCAGAGGGTCGCTCTCTGCCCCTGCCACCTCCGCCTCCCCTCCCGGCGCCACAAACTGCCAGCCCACGTGGTCGTCCCCTTCCCTCGTGCGCTTCCACACGGGCTCTACCACCTGTGATGAGAGAATAAAGCAGGGGGGTGCACGTGTGAGAAAGGCACATGAACGTGTGAGAAAGGCATGTGAACGTGTGAGAAAGGCACGTGAACGTGTGAGAAAGGCACGTGAACGTGTGAGAAAGGCACATGAACGTGTGAGAAAGGCACGTGAACGTGTGAGAAAGGCACGTGAACGTGTGAGAAAGGCACGTGAACGTGTGAGAAAGGCACGTGAACGTGTGAGAGCAAAAGTGGGGAATGCGGAAAGGAGAACTTTCTAGAGACACTGACACTGAAACTGAACGTTCATATGCCATTTTTGAACTGAGACGGCGTCGTCGAGCGTCATGCATGTGGGGCGTGGCGACGTTGAGTTGAGCGTTGATGCTTTTAATGCCTATAACGGAAGTGATTATAGCGGAGGCAGAAGCGCTTGCAACGAGAAATTCTTACAGTCACGGAGACAGCGTCGTCGAGCCCCTTGAGTTTGAGCGCCATGAGGCACATTGACGTTCGCTGAAGTCACCGTAATGACAACAGCGGAAGTGCTTATAACGAAATTGACCATAGCGGGTACTGCTTACAGTGACGGAGATGGCGCCGTCGAGCCCCTTGAGTTTGAGCGCCATGAGGCAGCGACACGCCCAGGGGCAGGCGTAGCTCACGTACAGATGGTACCTGGGGAGGGTGTATGTGCGAACCACAGGGGAAGGGGTTGAGGATAAGTGGAGGGGTAGCTCACGTAGCTCAGGGGCAGGCGTAGCTCACGTACAGGTGGTACCTGGGGGCGGTTGCAAGACGCGGGTAGCAATGATACTTGCTAAACAGAAAACCAGGGCGAGCGGAGACGAGGCCACAAAAAGCGGGGGGCGTGCCCGTGAACACCCCGTCCGCGTTAGTAACCACACCCAAAAAGTCCTCCTTTGAGGCGCCTGAAAACTAGACGCCCCGTGCGCGTTAAAACCACGGCAAAACAGACTTCTTTGACCCTATCCATCTACACACATGCCAGCGACGGCGAGGAATCCGCTCGAACCATCCGCGGTGATAAGATTGCGGAAGGCGGAGGGCGGAGGGCGGAAGGCGTACGCTTTAAAGCGCCGTCCGCGTTATAAGCCACCTCAGAAACCTCTTATAATTCTATCTATCTACGTACCTGCCAGCGACGGCAATGAATCCGCTGGACCCATCCGCGGTGATGACGCCGCGGAACGCGGAGGGCGTGCAACACCTGAACGCGCCGTCCGCGTTAGAAGGCACTTAAGTACCGCGTACAAGCGTACCTGCCAGCGACGGCGGGAAATCCGCTCGAACCATCCGCGGTAATGACGCTGCGGAACGCGGAGGGCGTGCGCTTGTACGCGCCATCCGCGCTCGTCTCCTGAATCGCCGTCACCACCATGGCGGGCCCTGCTGCTGACGTGGCGGGATCCGCTGACGTGGCGGGATCTGCTGACGTGGCGGCCGGATCAGACACCGACCTCGGAGTCGCTGTGGCGGCTTGTCGAACGAACGAGCGACTTTTAAGACGTCTCAAAAGGCGGCTAGCAGGCTGCTGCGGCTGATGCAGCAGGCACGGCGATTGCGGGAGCAAGGATTGTTGGATGAGAAACGTGGTTGAGTCGATTGTTACCCGGCCGCCTCTCGCGAATTCAAAAACTCTCGCAAATCTCGGAGCTGGTGGGACCGTCGAGGTATACACGCTCTTAGAAGTGGATCGAATCTGCTGGAAACGGCAGGGTTCAGAGGCGGTTGCAAAAGTAGGAGAATAAGGCGAAGGCGAAGAGCGATGTTTAGCAAGAGTTTTGACAGGTGCGAACGCGGGGAGACGTGGGTACAGCGGCAGGCGAAGGGCTGACGACGCGACAGCTGTCATGGCTGGTTTCGGCTGGTTAACAACTTGCGGAGGAGAAAAGGAAAACGAAAAGGTTTGAAGGAAAGCGCTTTCTTGCCCCTAGCCTTAGAACCTGCTAGCCTTACCCGCGCTTCCTGCCTGCTCGCGCCGGGAATTGCGGGGAGACTGTCACGACGAAGCCGATGAGAACCAGAGCTTCCCCACGAGAAGATAGAAGCTGAAGAGGTTCGAGAAGCGATAAGAGGATAGGCGCAAATTATGAAGCAGAAATTGGAATGTGTGGTGGACAATTTGCCGCGAAGCAAATTATAACTGCGGGTTTTGGAGGTGACGAGAAATGGATGAAAGCAAGACTTGTGCGAAATGCGCGAATTTTTTTTCACGGTGTGAAGGACCTGTGCTGTACGCGAAAAGTTGCGATCGCTATGTACAGAGGAGTTGGATGCGTGGATGTATGTGCATTGTTCTGTGTAACCAACTTTCGCTTGGCTACATGGTTCTCGAAGTACCCGAGGAAAGAAAGGACAATTCCGAGAAGCTGCTCGGAGATTTGTAGCTTCTCGGAACTGCTGTACCAACACAGCTTCGATAAGCGTTTCGGACCATATCGGATTAAGGAAAGCCATTCACAAGTAACGGAGCTGTTTGTTTAGATGGACTGTAGTCGGCTTGTTGTTGACGGAGCTACCTTTAACGAGTCAGCGGTCGGATCTGATGCAGTTTCGCTAGCTCCTTCGCTGGACTATCGAAGCTACGGAGGAAACTAAACTCTCCTGACTAGCACGACCTGACCTAATCGCATTGCCAGCGTGGCATAGATTCCCCAATCGCAGCAGGTACCCGAGCCTTCAAACCAACGAGCGTTCGACGTCTGTCAAGCTGAAGATCCGCGTCGTAGCTCCATGATTGGTCGGGTGGTTGGTTCTGTTTTTACGATGAGACCTTCCTTTCTTTCGGCGGGCAGCAATGCATTCCGTGCGGCATGGAAGGCCAGCAACCACTACTATGCGGCAATGCCTCCCTACTCCCAAGGGTGCGTAGTTTAGTCTCACGCGTATTGTTTCATAAAAGGGCTGGTGTTGTAATACTTTTAGCTATCTGCTGCGCATCCGGGCAGGTTGAATCAAACAAACGATGGGAGATCCAGGCTTGGCGGAGGGATCGAGGGGAATGGGGAAGGAAGGGCCCTCCAGCGCGACACGGTTCAAGACGAGCTTCCGTGTTTTGCATTTGCCAGCAGCTTTCTTACTACGTACTGCACTGCTTTATAAGCTCCTGCGCTCCGCCGCCTTTGTTGAACGATTCTCGAGTATCCCGAGCGTCCCGCCATCTTGCTGATTCGCTCTTCTAGTACTACCCCCAAGCAAAAGATAGACCCGCGCGGCATCGCGCAGAGAATCGCAGCACAGAGCAGCGAAACACAGCAGATCACCTCCGATCCGACAGCGATCGTCACCGTACAGAAGTGGGCAGAGCAGCGTTAATGCCGTCGGTGCTCCTTCAGTCGTGCGCACACCGTCTCGCACTCCTCCCAAACTCACCCACGCTCCTCCTCTCCTCTCCGTTCTCTCGCCAACCTTCCGATTCTCTTTGCAGCAACTACTCTGTTACTCAGTACACTCCGTCCTCGATAGAAGCGCGCAGGTTTCCGAAACAAGCCTCCGGTCGGACCGTCAACCGCTCCCTAGCCGCCGCAGCCAAAAGCATGCCGCCCACAGCGACTGCCGCCGCGACCTCCGCCGGAGCAAGCGCTCCGCCTTCCGCGGCGGCGGTTCCGTTCCGCCAGCATGTAACAGCGGACGGCTCCAGCGGCTTCCCCGCGGAAAGCGGAAGGTACGGCGGCTGACATCGCTTGTAGGTGTGTGATGCGTTGAGACGTCTCAAAACACTCCTTTTTTCACGTAGGTGTGTGATGCGTTGTATCAACATCTCCCCGCCTTCCCACCTTTCCCCCATCTCCTCCCCTTCCCCCTTACTCCCCCCCTCTCCCCCCCTCTCCCCCCCCTCTCCCCCCCTCTCCCCCCTTCTCCCCCCCTCTTTCCCTCTCCCCCCCTCCCCTCCCTCCACCCCTCTTCTCGGCTTCTCCTCACTACCGTCCTCACTACACCCCCTTTCCCCTTTCTTCCCCCTCCTTTATCCCCCCGCCAACCCACCCACCCCCACAACCTCCCCCAGTTACCACCTGTACGTGAGCTACGCCTGCCCCTGGGCGTACCTGGTCGGCGCTCTTTCTCCGTCCCCCTTACCAATAGCAGCCTCCCCCCCGCTCTCTGCACCATACCGACCTCCCCCAGGTACCACCTGTACGTGAGCTACGCCTGCCCCTGGGCGTCGCGCTGCCTCATGGCGCTCAAACTTAAAGGACTCGACGACGCCATCTCCGTCACTGTAAGCAGCTCCCGTTATTGTCACATTCTTGACAAGGATGATTGTGTTGCTAATTCCCGCTCAAGCTTAAAGGGCTCGACGATGCCATCTCCGTTACTGTAAGCAGTTCCCGTTATAAGCACATTCTCTACCAGCATTACCATGATGCCAACTTCATGGTGCTCAATGTAAAAGCACTCGACGACGCCATCTCCGTGACTGTAAGTGGGGGAGATTGTGGTGTGACTGTACGCAGGGGTGCTTATTCCATTATGACTGTGGTGTGACTGTGCGCTCTTCCGCTCTTAAACAAGGCAGGATTTTTAGTCTTGTATGGAGTACAGCCTTTCCAGATGTCCCCCCTTTTTCCCCACTCCAACCCTGCTGACGTGGCAGGTGCTGAACCCAACGTGGGTGCGCACGCGCGAGGGGGAGGATCATTACGGATGGGGTTTTCCTTCCGCGGAGGGGGACGCGGAGGAGCCGGGGGCGCAACCTGACCCGATTTTCGGCGCTCGCTTCGTCCGCGATATCTACGAGAAAATGGATCCCTCGTACAAAACATTCTCCGTGCCGGTATGTACACCACAATTGAACACTGGATGGAAAGTGTACAGTTGACTTTTGAGCGTTTTGAAGGGCATTTCGGATGGGGGTTCCCATCCGCGGAGGGGGACGCGGAGGAGCCGGGGGCGCAACCCGAACCGATCTTCGATACTCGTTTCGTCCGCGATATCTACGAGAAAATGGATCCCTCGTACAAGACCTTCTCAGTGCCGGTATGTACAGTATGTACACCACACTTAGTTCGTGATATCTACGAGAAAATGGATCCTTCATACAAAACCTTCACTGAGCGGACCTCTCAAACCTCCACTGAGCTATCTGTTACCCTCCCTCCCTGAGTTTTCCACTCCCCTATTTTCACCCCTCCCTCCAGATTCTGTTTGACAAGCAGAAAGGCACTCTAGTGAACAACGAGAGTGCAGAGATCGTGCGAATGCGAACAACTCGGAATTCAACGCCGCCGCTGCCAACCCCCACGTGGACCTCTTGTAACCTCCTCCCTTCCCCATCCCCTCTTCCGCTCCTCCACTCTTCCATGCCCTATCCCAGATTCTGCTTGACAAGCAGACGCGCACTATAGTGAACAACGAGAGCAGCGAGATCATGCGAATGCTCAACTCCGAATTCAATGCCGTCGCCGCCAATCCCCACGCGGACCTCTATCCTGCGGCCATGCGGGGGGCAATTGACGGGGTGAACGAGTGGGTCGGCCCGGCGATCAACAGCGGCGTGTTTAAGTGCGGATTCGCCAAGGAGCAAGCAGCTTATGATGCGGTGAGCAGGGGTGATCATGGGTGAGAATGGGTGAGAATTGGTGAAGTGGGTGAGGGGTGCCACAAGTCAGCACCCCTCAATGTGGGGCCAAGCAGGCGGCAATTGATGGGGTGAACGAGTGGGTTGACCCGGCAATCAACAGCTTCGCGTTCAAGTGCGGATTCGCCGGCGCTACATGGCAGGGTATGCTTTTACAGAGGCTGATGCACACTCCCCTCTCCTTTACTCTCACCCCTCTCCTTCACTCTCACCCCTCTCCTTCACTCTCACCCCTCCTTCACTCTCACCCCTCTCCTTTACTCTCATCCCTCGTCCTTGCATCCCTCGTCTTCTCTCTTTGTTCTCCACTCCACGCCATAACAACACTCTTCTCAGCCTTGGATCGCTGTGAGGACATCTTGTCCCGCCAGGGCTACATAACAGGAGATGCCTTCACAAAGGCTCGCACCCTCTTGTTCTGCATGCTTCGTCACTCATCTCGCATCTCTCTTTGCGCATCTCTCCTCCATTCCCTTCCAACCACGCCAGGCTGTAGCCACCCTGTTCTCAGCCTTGGATCGCTGTGAGGACATTCTCTCAAAGCAGCGCTACATAGCGGGAGAGGCCTTCACAGAGGCTGACATTCGGCTGTTTGTGGATCTGATAAGATTTGATGAGGTACGGTTGTAGATTTGATTCTTTCACACCAGCACGTTGCTTCCTCCATTCTCTAGGCTGCTTCCTTTATTCCCTAGGCTGCTTCTTCCATTGCCACTGCTGCTTCTTCCTACAATCACTGCTGCTGCTGCTTCTTCCAGGCCATAGCCACCCTGCTTCTTCCATTGCCACTTTCTTACCTTGGTGCTTCCGTCTGGTGTTGCATGTTCCCCAATTTCCCAGGTGTATTATGGCCACTTCAACTGCAATAAGAGGATGATTCAGGAGTACCCCAATCTTTTCAACTACACCAAGGAAGTTTTCCAGCTGCCCGGGATCGCCAGCACCGTGAACATGGTCCACATCCGCAAAAAGTTTTTCTGCAGCCCGAACGCCCTAAACCCTTTCGCCATCTGCCCCATCGGGCGGAATATTGATTATTCGGAGGCACATAACCGGGATAAGCTGCCTTCCAAGCCGCTAGTGCTGGGTACAACAAAGAGCGGGCTTTAATTGCATGGATCTTTATGCGTGTGTTTTCAGGATGTTCTACTTGCCTCTATTCATTAAAGCCAATGTGTACATTGGAGACCTTTTATCGCACAGCAGAAGCGAAGTACCATCAAACTTCAACACAGCACAGGTAGGTTGCTCGGCTTGCCATGTATGAGGGCATCACAAGACCAGCAGCTGAGTCAAGTAAGCACCACCTAGTGAGACCAGCTAACATTTCTCATCTAGGTGCCTTGCCTTCCCATCCCAGCTAGACAATATCAAATTCTGCACCCAGTGGTACTCATTGAAGATGCAACATATCGCTTGATAAAGAAGCTAGCTAGGTATGAGTGGTCCAGTCCAGACCGTACCCCCCAACTTTCTGAACTTGTTTATTGTACACATCCCCCAAACCATAACATGCTACTGTAGCGAAGAGACTAGTCAACTTTATCACTCATCCCATTCGATATCCTCATCATCCTCACCCTCCGCCTCTCCTACCCCCACCTGCTCCGGGGTAACCGCAACACCAGCCCCATCCCCTGTTCCACCCCCACTCCCCGCCCCTCCACTCACCCCTCCCCCGTCCCTTTCCCCCACAACCTCCCCTCCACTTCCCCCCACTCCACCATCCCCCCCATCCCCATCCTCCCACTCATAATCCGCCTCCTCATCCTCCTCCTGTATTGCTGCTGCTATAGGCGTAGTGGGCAGGGCTTGACTCGCGTTGAAAGGGAGCGCAGCAGCAGGAGCAGGAGGAGTGGTGTATGCTCCTGCATCCCCCTCTTCCCATGTAACATCCTCCTCCTCATCTCCCTCCCCTGCTGCTTCTACTGCTGCTGCGTCGGCAGGAGTGACAGCAGTAGTAGCTGCAGCTGTGGCAGTGTCGGTAGCAGCAGCAGTAGGGGCAGTGGTATCGGCCCCCCCTGCTGCTGCGGCTGCTTGTGCTTGTTGCTGTTGTAGCAACGCGGCATAATATGCCTTGTAGTATTCCTGATGAATATGAGGGTGGAGGAAAGTGAGGAGAGAAACAGGTTGAAGTTGGGGAATACACCTGTTGCTGCTGTTGCAGCAATGCTGCATTGTAAGCCTTGTAGTATTCCTGTTGATACGAGGGTGGGGAAACAGGGGGGAGGGGCAGGTAAAAGTTGGGGAACAGATCAGCACGGATACACCTGTTGGCTGCTGTTGCAGCAATGCTGCATTGTAAGCCTTGTAGCATTCCTGTTGATACGAGGGTGGGGGAACAGGGGGGAGGGGCAGGTAAAAGTTGGGGAACAGATCAGCACGGATACACCTGTTGGCTGCTGTTGCAGCAATGCTGCGTAGTAAGCCTTGTAGTATTCCTGTTGATACGAGGGTGGGGGAACAGGGGGGAGGGGCAGGTAAAAGTTGGGGAACAGATCAGCACGGATACACCTGTTGGCTGCTGTTGCAGTAATGCTGCGTAGTAAGCCTTGTAGTATTCCTGTTGATACGAGGGTGGGGGAACAGGGGGGAGGGGAATGTTGTGGTTGGGAGATAGATGACGAGGTGACTTTTGAGTCGACTCAAAAGTCACCTCATATTCTGATTGGGGGATAGGTTGGGAGGGATACCCTAATTGCTGCAGCAATGCGGCATAGTAGGCCTTGCTGGAGCGACACGTGCTTCACTTTTTAGGTGAATGATACATACATTTATAGAGTAAATATATATTTATATTTATATTTGTTTTATGTTTGTATTTTTACTTGTACTTGTGTTTGCATTTATATTTATATTTATATTTATATTTATATATATATATTTATATTTATACTTACACTTATACTTATATTTATGTTTATGTTCATGTTTATCTTAATATTCATATTCATATTCATATTTATATTTATATTTATATTTATATTTATATTTATATTTATATTTATATTTATATTTATATTTATATTTATATTTATGTTTATGTTTATATTTATATTTATATTTATATTTATATTTATATTTATATTTATATCTATATTTATATTTATATTTATATTTATATTTATATTTATATTTATACTTATATTTACATTTACATTTATATTTATATTTATATTCATATTTATATTTATGTCCATGTCTGTGTGTATGTCATACATTTTTTTGTATATACCAAAGCTCACCTGTAGTCTCTGCTGCTCTGCCTCTTCCTCTGCAGACATTCCTCCCGCCGCACCCTCTCCTGCTCCCCCATCCCCTTCCCCTGCTCCCCCCTCCCCGCCCTCCCCTTCGCCGCCCGCTTTCTCCTCCTCCACCTCCCCTCTCTGCGCAGCGGTCAGCACCATGCCCTCTCGTATGGCCCACTTGGGAATGACCTTCATTTCTGCTGGTTTGGTCAACGCCCCCTCCCCTCCTCCTCCTCCCCCTCCTCCCGCTGCCGCACCAGCACCAGCAGCAACATCCTCCCCTCCAATCGACACCTCCACCTGTGAATTGGGGGTGCGTGCATGGGGTGGGTGGGGCAAGGGAGACGGAAGTAGTAGAGAATCAGTGATGCAGTCAGCACCATGCCCTCTCGTATGGCCCACTTGGGAATGACCTTAATTTCTGCTGGCTTGGGTCAACGCCCCTTCCCCTCCCCCTTCCCCTTCGAAAAGTAAAACCCACTCACTAGTATGCAGGCCTCCTATCCACCTACCCGTGTCTCGCCCATGAAGGGAAGTGGGGTCGACCCACCCCTCCCCCCCCCCCCGGCCCCGCCAACCGGGGGAGAGCCTTGGGGATCTCCCCTCCCACTGCTGCTGCTCTTTGTGCTGGCGAGGCCTTGAAAGGCTTGAGTTGAATTGAACCCCCGCATTCCCATCCACTCAGAAGCATACGCCTAACCAGCTGACCACTACCATCCACTTACCTGCGTCTCGCCCATGAAGGGCAGGGGAGTGGACCCAGCTCCACCCCCTCCCCCCGGCCCAGCCAGTCTTGGAAGAGCCTTGGGGATCTCGCCCCCCACTGCTGCTGCCCTCTGTGCTGGCGATGCCTTGAAGGCTTCAACTCCCACTCAGAAAAGCACAACCGCCCCCATTGCTGCAGAACCCAGACAAGTGAAACGTACCCGAGTCTCCCCCATGAAGGGCAGGGGGGTCGACCCAGCTCCACCCCCTCCCCCTGGTCCAGCCAGTCTCGGAAGAGCCTTGGGGATCTCGCCCCCCACTGCTGCTGCCCTCTGTGCTGGCGACGCCTTGGCCTCCCACTCGGATAGCGACCCGAAGTAGGGTGGTGTGAGGTCCTTCACTTTAACTATCTGCTCCATCAGGGGCTTTAGTTGGCGCTGGGGGTAGGGCAGGGCAAGGGGAGGAGGCAGAGAAAAAGGAGAGGCAGGGAAAGGGCATGGGAACAGGATTGGAGGCGCCTTGGCCTCCCACTCGGATAGAGACCCGAAGTAGGACGGCGTGAGGTCCTTCACCTTCACTATCTGCTCCATCAGGGGCTTTAATTGGCGCTGGGGAAGGAAGAGGCAGGGGAAACGAAGAGGCAGGGCAGGGCAGAGCAGGGCAGGATGAAAGGTGAGAGCGAGGAGAAACTGAAGTAGGGCGGTGTGATGTCCTTGCCTGTAGCTACCGGCTGCATCAGGCGTTTCAACTGGCGCTGCGGTTCGGAAGTGGAGGAGGGCAATGGAGAGGCAGTGAAAGAGACGAGGCGAAAGACAGTGGAGAGTTTTTTTTTTTTTTTTTTTAGGGTTAAGGTGAACCCACACATTCAAACTCCCTCCACTCACCTCAAATCTCGCCAGCATGTCTTGAAGCGCTTCTTTCTTCTTCTTCCGTGTATTGTCCTCTCCATCACCCCCTCCCCCTCCCCCTCCCCCTCCCCCTCCCCCTCCCCTCCGCCTCCTCCTCCCAGCATGTCCGATTCCGCCTCCAGCTCTGAGTGGCAGCGCTCGCACTTGAGATTGAAGTCCACGGGATCGATGAGTCTGTCTGTGTCCAACGTGGAGTACCTGCAATATGTGGCACAGTGGGGTAATGGGAAGAGACAGACAGAGACAGACCCCCCTGATAATATGGGGTAATGGGAAGAGACGACAGGAAGGTCAATAAGTCAACCAAGTCAATCCCTCCCCCTCCGCCTCCCCCACCCAGCATGTCCCCTCCCAGCATGCCTCCAGTCTGAGTGGCAGCGCTCGCACTTGAGATTGAAGTCAACTGGATCGATGAGTCAGTCTGTATCCAGTGTGGAGTACCTGACAGGGAGGGACGGGGAGGAGAAGTCAGATACAAAGGGTAAAAGAAAACCTTCCTCCCTCCCTTCCCCCTCCCCCTCCTCCTCCCAAAATGTCTGATTCCGCCTCCAGCTCTGAGCGGCATCGCTCGCACTTGAGTGCACGACTCAAAGCGCAATGAATGAACCACCCTCCCAAGCAGCAATCAATGGGGCAACACCCACGGTGGGAACAGCGAGCACAGAGACACTCACCTGGCCTTGCAGTGCGGGTCGTGGCACAGTGCGGGACGAGGTTATCTGCAGGTGCATCACCTCCTTGCGGCTGTGCAGCCCTGTGAGATGAAGACTCAAAGCACAGTGAAACACACTCCCACACAGCACTCAAATAAAGCACCAGCAGTATTGAAATCACTTTTGAGAATTCTCAAAAGTGATTTCCATAAATATTGACGACTCAAAGCACAGTGAAACACACTCCCACACAGCACTCAAATAGAGCACCACCAGCAGCGGGGGGAGCAAGCAACAGCGAGCGGAGCTGTGCGGAAGTGTCCACCTGGTCTTGCAGTGCGGGTTGGGGCACAGCAGGTACATCACCTCCTTGCGGCGTCATAGCCCTCAAAGCACTGTAGACCACTCTCCCAAACAGCCCGCAGTGGAGCAACAGCAATGGGGAGAGCCATGAAACACACCCTACCTGGCCTTGCAGTGCGAGATGGGGCACAGCAGGTACATGACCTCCTTGCGACTATCCAGCCCTGTGAGGCGGCACCTCAAAGCACAGTCGATTACCCTGAAAAACAGCACACAACAAAGCATGAAACGGCACCACCCACCTGGCCTTGCAGTGCGGGTTGGGGCACAGCAGGTACATGACCTCCTTGCGACTATCCAGCTCGTCCTTTATGGCCTTCTTCGCCCGGTGTATCCGGTACCTCACCACATCATAGATCTGCCAGGTTGGGAGGCAAGTGGTGAATGCAGAATCAATTAGCCAGCAACAAAACCCCAGGCTTGATCGGCTGTCCAGCTCGTCCTTTATGGCCTTCTTCGCCCGGTGTATCCGGTACCTCACCACATCATAGATCTGCCAGGTTGGGAGGCAAGTGGTGAATGCAGAATCAATTAGCCAGCAACAAAACCCCAGGCTTGATCGGCTGTCCAGCTCGTCCTTTATGGCCTTCTTCGCCCGGTGTATCCGGTACCTCACCACATCATAGATCTGCCAGGTTGGGAGGCAAGTGGTGAATGCAGAATCAATTAGCCAGCAACAAAACCCCAGGCTTGATCGGCTGTCCAGCTCGTCCTTTATGGCCTTCTTCGCCCGGTGTATCCGGTACCTCACCACATCATAGATCTGCCAGGTTGGGAGGCAAGTGGTGAATGCAGAATCAATTAGCCAGCAACAAAACCCCAGGCTTGATCGGCTGTCCAGCTCGTCCTTTATGGCCTTCTTCGCCCGGTGTATCCGGTACCTCACCACATCATAGATCTGCCAGGTTGGGAGGCAAGTGGTGAATGCAGAATCAATTAGCCAGCAACAAAACCCCAGGCTTGATCGGCTGTCCAGCTCGTCCTTTATGGCCTTCTTTGCCCGGTGTATCCGGTACCTCACCACATCATAGATCTGCCAGGTTGGGAGGCAAGTGGTGAATGCAGAATCAATTAGCCAGCAACAAAACCCCAGGCTTGATCGGCTGTCCAGCTCGTCCTTTATGGCCTTCTTCGCCCGGTGTATCCGGTACCTCACCACATCATAGGTCTGCCAGGTTGGGAGGCAAGTGGTGAATGCAGAATCAATTAGCCAGCAACAAAACCCCAGGCTTGATCGGCTGTCCAGCTCGTCCTTTATGGCCTTCTTCGCCCGGTGTATCCGGTACCTCACCACATCATAGATCTGCCAGGTTGGGAGGCAAGTGGTGAATGCAGAATCAATTAGCCAGCAACAAAACCCCAGGCTTGATCGGCTGTCCAGCTCGTCCTTTATGGCCTTCTTCGCCCGGTGTATCCGGTACCTCACCACATCATAGATCTGCCAGGTTGGGAGGCAAGTGGTGAATGCAGAATCAATTAGCCAGCAACAAAACCCCAGGCTTGATCCGCTGTCCAGCTCGTCCTTTATGGCCTTCTTCGCCCGGTGTATCCGGTACCTCACCACATCATAGATCTGCCAGGTTGGGAGGCAAGTGGTGAATGCAGAATCAATTAGCCAGCAACAAAACCCCAGGCTTGATCGGCTGTCCAGCTCGTCCTTTATGGCCTTCTTCGCCCGGTGTATCCGGTACCTCACCACATCATAGATCTGCCAGGCTGGGAGGCAAGTGGTGAATGCAGAATCAATTAGCCAGCAACAAAACCCCAGGCTTGATCGGCTGTCCAGCTCGTCCTTTATGGCCTTCTTCGCCCGGTGTATCCGGTACCTCACCACATCATAGATCTGCCAGGTTGGGAGGCAAGTGGTGAATGCAGAATCAATTAGCCAGCAACAAAACCCCAGGCTTGATCGGCTGTCCAGCTCGTCCTTTATGGCCTTCTTCGCCCGGTGTATCCGGTACCTCACCACATCATAGATCTGCCAGGCTGGGAGGCAAGTGGTGAATGCAGAATCAATTAGCCAGCAACAAAACCCCAGGCTTGATCGGCTGTCCAGCTCGTCCTTTATGGCCTTCTTCGCCCGGTGTATCCGGTACCTCACCACATCATAGATCTGCCAGGTTGGGAGGCAAGTGGTGAATGCAGAATCAATTAGCCAGCAACAAAACCCCAGGCTTGATCGGCTGTCCAGCTCGTCCTTTATGGCCTTCTTCGCCCGGTGTATCCGGTACCTCACCACATCATAGATCTGCCAGGTTGGGAGGCAAGTGGCAAGCCAGTGGCGGGCGGGAGGAACAGGAGGGAGGTCAATGTGCCTGGCATAGCAGGTGCATCACCTCCATGCAGGGGTGCTGCTCGTCCTTTATGGCCTTCATCGCATACACCAGGGTGGGGTACAGACGGAAGGTAAATGGATGGGAGGAACAAAAAGGGGCTCCATTGGGTGTTCAGGTTAACTTCTATCGAATTCTTCTGTCGCTTTCTTCTGTAGCTTTCTTCTGTCGTTTTCTTCTGTAGCTTTCTTCTGTAGCTTTCTTCTATCGCTTTCTTTGCCCAGTGGACGCGATACCGCACAACGACTCATTTTTTTTACACCCCGATCTTTGAAAATTCTAGAAAAAAAACCCTTTCTTTGCCCAGTGGACTCGATACTGCGAAAGCATCCATTTACCTGGAATCGTGTGCTTGGCTCGTTCGTGACTGCTGCCTGTCTTTGCCTGGTGCATGCGGTGTTGCAAAATGTTGTCAAACCTGCCACCTTTTGAGGCGCCTCAAAACTTGCTAACAACTTTTCCCAGAACAGAATTCGTGCGTGTGCGTGTCCCCAAAACTTGGTCCGTTATTGACTGCTGTCTGTTTTTTTCTCGATGCATGTAATACCGCCCAATGTTTGTAAATTTAGCACCTTTGCAGAAACTCGGAATGTCTATTATGCAAGTGGAGAATAATGTATGTAAGAAAGGTTGTTACAAAACCCACCTGCGGGTAGTGCAGGCAGCAGTAGGAGTGGCAGTGCTTCTGAGGCCCATCGGAAACTGTAAAGCACATACCTGGGGGTAGTGCAGGCAGCAGTAGGAGTGGGAGTGCTGCTTTGGCTTCTGCCCCGGCTTCCCTTCCCACTTCGACCCCTCCCCTTCGCCCTCCCCTTCCTTCCCCTCCTCTCGAGGCGTCTCAATAGTGAATAAGGCTGAAACAAACCCACCTGGGGGTAGTGCAGACAGCAGTAGGAGTGGGAGTGCTGCTTTGGCTTCTGCCCAGGCTTCCCTTCCCACTTCGACGCCTCGCCTTCGCCCTCCCCTTCCTTCCCCTCATCCCCCTCCTGCTTCTGTTTCTTGGCTGCTCTCGTGTTCTGCATAGGATCACAAGGTTGGGTTTTCGGGTACAACATTGAGGGAGAGGAAAAGAGGGAGAACACATCAAATGGGAAAAAAAACAAAAAAAAAAAAAAGTAAAACCACAAAAAGCACAGCAAGCAAAAAGCAAGCATTTGAGGCGCCTCAACACGTCAAAAAGCTTTTGAGGACACGTCAAAATGCGTCGAGGGAGAGAAGAAGAGGAAGAATACATCAAAAGGGGCGCGCACAGCTTGTTGCTCTCCACAATCTCCTGCCTCTACTTCTTGTCTATTCTACTGGTCTGCATACCACAGCACTTGAAGTGACTAACCACTCACCACACCACGCCACCGTAGCACATTGTAACACATATGTACTCCTCAAAACCGCTCTCACCTCCTTCCTGTGCTCCCGCACGATCATCATCTCCTCCTCCAGCATCTTCAGCGTCCGCCTCAGCTGCTTCGGGTGCAGATGCAGCTGCCGTGCCAGCTCCTCCTCCCGCATCCACTGCCGCCTGGTGGGAGGTGAGAGATAAAGAACAAGGGGGAAACAACATTGCTATACGAGCAACTCAGCTGCTTCGGGGGCACATGCAGCTGCCATGCCAGCTCCTCCTCCCGCATCCACTGCCTCCTGTTCGTGGGGGAATGTGGAGGGAGAGCAAATGATTTGGGGAAAACAGGAATTGCCATATGAGCAACTCAGCTGCTTCGGATGCAGATGCAGCTGCCGTGCCAGCTCCTCCTCTCTCATCCACTGCCGCCTGGCAAGGGGGAGAGAGAGAAAGGGAGCGAGGAAGGTTTTGCAAGAAACGGGGGTGCAGCAGCCAAGCCAACTCTGCAGACGCAGATGAAGTGACAGCTCCTCCTCCCGCATCCACTGCCGCCTGGTGGGTGGGTGGTGATGGTGAACAGAGAGATAAAGAATGAGGGGGGAAACAGGGGGCAAGGTGGCATTGTCAAATGAGCAACTCAGATGCAGCTGCCGTGCCAGCACTTCCTCTTGCATCCACTGCCGCCTGTTGATGGGGAGAGAGGGGGGTTCTTAAAGCCATGACAATGTACCAACATCGACTCTTGATCTTCACCAGCCAGGAAGATAAGGAAAACAAAGGAAAATACAGTGTACCTTGTAAGGGCATCGAGGACGACTATAGTGAGTCCCTTGGTCTCCCCTCCGCATATCCGCTCTGCCTTGCGACTGCCGCCCTTGTCTTTCTCCTTCTCTTTCTCCTTCTCCTTCTCCTTGTCTTTATCCTTGTCTTTCTCATCCGTTACATCGTCGTCGTAAAATGCGCGAGCCACGAGCTTCACCAGCCTGCAAGAGCAGAGCGCGGGCAGAAAAAAAAAGAAAGTGCAAGGTAGAAGAATTTGGCTGTATCACTAGCCACTGGTCCCATCAGCCTGAACTTGCAACACTTTGAAAATTTCTGAAAACTCACAACAGGATGAGGAGTAACTGGTGCAAGAAAGCAGACAAAAAGAGTTGGTCCATTCGCACAAGCCACTGCGCCTGTGTGCAGCGAAGACAACAGCGAGCGGTAATGCTTGTGACAATAGCGAGAGCACTACAGAGGCAACACGAGCGAGCACGTACCGACGGAAAGGCTCAACGCTGCTCATGGCACTGCGCGCGCGATGGGCTGATTATGAGATAAGTTGAGGCGAGAATTGTCAGAGGCTAACTAAATTCATGGCGTACGCGATGGCTTGATCATGCAATCAAAGCTGCGCTGAAAAGCTTAACAATCTAACTGAGCTGGAAGATTTAACACTAATCTAGCTGCGCTCGTGACGCTGCTGCTCATAGCGGCGGGTACACAACCAGTTGCAGAAACTAGCTGAGCGCGTGACCATGCTCACAACTGGAACGTGATGCCTTCTTCCTCGAGCTGCTAAGCCAGTTCCGTCGTCAGTCAGTCACGGAGACAGAGCTATTGTATCAAATGGAAATTAAATTGCTCGTAGCGAGCGCCCTAGGTTCTCCGAAGACCCCGGTTTCACGGGGGTGAGTGGGAGAGAGCGAGCGCCTTGAGAACTACTATTTTGGCTGAAAAGCTCGCCTCACATGTTCATAGGTTAAGCCGCTTCTGTCTAGAACCTAGCAAAGTGCTGATAGTGCATTTGAATTTAAAACATATGTGGTGTTTATATATGATAAAAATAAAAATAAATATTGATAAGGAAAAAAATACCTTTTGAAATAGTTTTTTTTATGGAAATTCATAGTTCAGTTGATGTGAGGATACATAAATATGAACTTTAGGAAACAGAAATAATTATACACTTTTTGTTCCGCTCTGTCATGCTCAAGCTGCAAGCGCATCTCACAGCAAACAGCTTTGTCGCACTCTGACAGCTCGTCTCCTCGCTGCAGTCACATTCTTCGCGCGCTTTTCAACAACTTTTGAATCCTACGTAGGTGAAGGCCTTGGGCATTCCCAAGAATGGACAATTTTGGTATTTCCGTCTTCTGCAACACGCGTTCCGATTTCCCCCCACCTCCCTCGGGTTTTCCGACGCTTTTCTCGCTTTTCTTTAGACTTAGTCTTAGGTCAGTTTGATAACTAAGGTCCTCCGACACCTTGAAGCATCATTGTCCTGATCCAACTCCGTTGGACATAGCGGAAGTGAATATAACATCTTAACCTCGCACGCTAACCCGTCAAGCATCCTTGTCCGAATCTGTCTACAAGCAAGCATTCTTGCCTTAACCCATCTGAAATGGATGTAGCAGAGGTGCTGCCTCACTCCGGCGCCTGCAGCCTATCTCCTGATGGTCGGTGCCTCGCCGTCGCGCAGGGGAAGAAGCTGCACCTGCGCTCCGTACCGTCTCACGAGGCAAGTAATCTGTTTCTGTTTTTTATAACCATCGCATGCATATGGCGCTAACAAGTTGAACCAGCAGTCTGCACGAAAATATCTTCGAGAATGCTAGTTCATTGAGTTTCTACCATGTTTCTGAAACGAATAAAGCGTCTGTTGTTTTGTCCGATAGCCATCCAACTCCCTTCTCTTGCGCCCCGTCTCCTCCCCTCCCTGCCTGCCGATCCGTGATCCCTGTCCCCTGTATGCGCCCACTCAATTCAACTACAGGACCTCCGAACGTGCACCTGCACAGGCCCAATCTCAGCCGTTGAATGGGCTCCAGATTCCACAATGGTGTTTGCAGCTTGTTACTCACAAGCTACAGTTCATGTAAGCTTCAGGGATGTAAGCTACAGGGCCTGCTGCACGCCTCATGGGCCCCTCACTTCGCACCCTCAGTTTCCCTCCCTTATCACATATGAAATACCGTCTTTCCCTCCCATTCCTTTCCCTTAATACGTATGAAAACCCTCTTCTTTTCAGGTGTGGGCCGTGGCACTCCGTGATTGGTCCGCCACAGTGCGTGAGGACGAGACAGCAGGCCTGCTGCACGCCTCATGGGCCCCTCAGTCCCCACGCACACCCCAACCCTCCCATCTGCCCCTCGGCTCCTTCCCTTCAGGTGTGGGCCATGGCTCTCCCTGACTGGTCCGCTACAGTGCGTGAGGACGAGACAGCAGGCCTGCTGCACGCCTCATGGGCTCCGGACTCCACCCACCTGCTGCTCTCCTCGGACCACAGGCTGCGTGTGACAATATGGAATGTGACATCGAGGTGAGCATACGGGAGGTGGGTTCCAGGTGACCATATAGCTATACAGATTGTTACTTCTTGCACGAGGACGAGACAGCAGGTCTGCTGCACGCTTCTTGGGCTCCGGACTCCACCTACCTGCTGCTCTCCTCGGACCACAGGCTGCATGTGACTATACGGAATGTGAATTCGAGGTAACTAATCGGGATGTGGCTTACAGGTGACTATATCGAATGTCACTTCTACATGCACGAGGAGGAGACAGCAGGCCTGCGCACGCCTCATGGGCTCCGGACTCCACACACCAGGTGACTATCTTGGAATGATTTCCGCGCCGAAACACCCTATACATGCGTGGCCTCCAGTGCCAAAAGCGCAAGCGAAGCTCCCTGTTCGCCCATACCACTAAGCACCGCATCCCACCGCCAGAGCACCCCGTTCGGCCAAACCTTTCCACACCCCCTTTCCTCCTTTGCCAGCCACCTAGCCCTCTCATCTCACTCAACCACTCCCCGCCACAGTGCACCCCTCCCTGCCTTAACACCCTCAACTTCCCTTCCAACCATCGACTTCGTTTGTTCCAGTGGCTAAAACCGTCTTCCTCCTCCTCCTCCTCCTCCTCCTCCAACCCACTCTGTTGTTTTCCTCTCTTCTCCCTCCGCTGCCAAACCCCACAGCCACTCTCCCCCAGTTCACATTCCCCTGCCCAAGCACCCATACGTGCCCTCGCCTTCTCCCACAACCACCTCCTTCGTCCAAACACATTCACTCTGCTTCTTCCTCCCTTTTCCTCCTCCTGCCTCCTTCCTTTTCTTTCCCTCTCCTTCGTCCCCTCTCCCTCCCTCATCCACCCCACAGCCAGTCCCCCCCGGTGCACATCCCCCTGCCCAAGCACCCTGTCCGCGCCCTCGCCTTCTCCCCCAACCACCTCCTCCGTTCCATTGCCTAGTACATACATCCCCTCTGCTCTTTTTTCCTTTCTCCCTTCCTTCCCCACCCCACAGCCAGTCCCACCCGGTGCACATCCCCCTGCCCAAGCACCCCATACGCGCTCTCGCCTTCTCTCCCAACCACCTCCTCCTAGCAGCCCTCCACTCACTCCCATCCAATCAAAACATGCCACCTGCCGCTGCCACCCCTGCTGCTGCTGGGGCTACAGAATCTGGGGCAGCTGCTGGTGGTGTTGCTGGTGCTGCTGGTAGTGCCAATGCTAGAAGAACGAGTGAGAGCTCTGCTGTTGGGGTGGGAGGGCCGCAAGGAGGCAGAACAGAGGCGAGGGGAGGAGCTAGAAGAGCATCTGCTGCAGTAGTGGGAGGAGGGGAGGGGGAGGGGGAGGGGGAGGGGGAGGGGGAGGGGGAGGGGGAGGGGGAGCGGCAGGGCAGAGTCGTGACGTGGTGAGCCTGTACGCCTGTGACACGTGGCAGGAGGTGGTTTGCTTCCGCACGGACACTGTGGACGCTGCTGACGTGGCATGGGCGGCTGAGGGCAGCGGGGTTATCGTCTGGGATCACCCGATGGAATTCAGGGTACGTGAGCAATCTTGGACAACAGAAGTCGATTGGCTGCTGTTGATTGTCAGAGAACGTGATTTCAGCTACATTTTATAGAGCCTCATTATTCCCCCTATTTCTCCCCTCTCCTCCTCCTCCGCTTACACCACACACCCTCAACCCCACCAGCTGCTGCTCTTCTTATTTCTCCCCCTCTGGCGAGCCCCAAGCAGGGCCGTTCAATTAGTCACCTTGCCAATTACTCTCAACACCTCCTCACATCCCCCTTTTCCCATCTCTACTCTCTCTCAACCCCCTTCAACCCCACCATCTGCCGCTCCTCTCCTCCTCTGGCGAGCCCCAATCACGCATAGAGCTGCTCTGGCCTGGCCGGGGTGTCAGGGCTGTTGACTCAGTCCCCTTGTCCATTTACTCGCAACACCTCCTCACGCCCCCTTTTTCTACCCATCCCAACCCATTCTCTTGCTTCCACCAGTTGCTCCTCTTCTCTCCATCTGGAGAGCCTCAAGCACGCATTGAGCTGCCCTGGCCAGGACTGGGGGTCAGGGCTGTTGCCCCCTCCCCTGGATTTTCACCTGGCGCTGCTCCTGGCTCCATTGCCCACAGCAACGCTAACAGCAGCAGCAGCAGCAGCAGCATAGGCGACGTTTCAGGTGCTCTGTCAGGTGCTTCTTCAGGTGCTCTGGTGGCGGCGGGCTGTTCGGCCGACCGCCTGCTAAGAGTGTTCCGGGCGGCGGACGGGCGGCCTGTAGTGGAGCTGCCGCATGTGCCAGCTGTCAAAAGCCCACTGGCTGCCTCAGCTGTGGTGTACGAGGTATGTGGAGTGTGTGTGTGTGAGTGTGAGTGTGTGAGAGCGAGAGAAGTATGCTTGTGCTAAGGACGCGTCACATGTACAACACCGGGGCATGATCGGCTCCAAACACCGAATTTGTGTGCATCGCGTACGAAAAAAGGGAATCAATCTGACGGAGCAGTGTTGGCTGCTTCCCCGAGCCAAGTGTGACACGACCGGTTTTGCAAGTTGGGTGCTCCATGCCAAATGTACACCAAAGCTGCTGGCGCATGAGCCGTCCTTCGCTGGCATGTCGCACAACAATCGCTAGGCTTGTGACGACGCGCTCACACAGCGCAGGTGTAGCCCACCGACTGTTTGCGATGTCCCCCCGGTTACCACATCGAACGTGGCCGACGGTATGCGACGGCGATCGATCGTGGCTGGAACTGGTGGCGCGACATCGATTCCCGCTCTGTCAATCGCACGATCGATGTGGCAGTTTGAGCCATCCGATCTGGGGTTTTTTGCGTGTGCACGATTTTTCGCGACACGCTTAACGACAACGGGATACATGTCTTTCACGAAATGGCGAATACACTGTAGATGCTGCACACCGATATTTCACGGGATCGGTGTTGGACATGTGACGCGTCCTAAAGGACATGCTGATCGTACAAAATATTATCAGTTGACAAGTCCTAACAGCTAGCCTTTTTAAAGTAATATATTACAACATGTGTTGCAACTGCACAATGGTTTGTGATATTTAACAGCCCTGCCCGTCTCATCCCTTCCCATCCCTTTCCACCCCTTATCACCCCTTTCTGCTCCTTTCGTTTCATCACTCACTCGCCTCGCCTCACTCCACCCCCCCTGCTCCTCAGGAATGCCTTGGGGTCTCAGAAGCAGCCACCACCAGTGCTTTTGAGTCGACTCAAAGCCCACCCCTTTCAACTCCTTTCCACCCCTTACGTTTCATCACTCCACTCCACCTACTCCTCAGGAACGCCTTGGGGTCTCAGAAGCAGCCACCACCATGGCACCAGGTGCGTTCAGTTGTGTCCTAATACTGTATGTGTTGCGTCTTGATATTATGCGATGTGATACCACGTGACGTTTGTCCTTATACCACTTGCGTTTTGTCCTCATACCATGTGTAGTGTCATACCATGTAGGATATTTCTGGGGCCATTGGGAATGTCGTTGATTCACAAAGAGACACGGCATTATCAATCTTCAATACCAGATAGGAATATATAACTTGCGAAGGAACGCAACAACATGTGTGTGTGTGTGTGTGTGGTGTGTGTGTGTGTGTGTGTGTGTGTGTGTGTGGTGTGTGTGTGTGTGTGTGTGTGTGTGTGTGTGTTATCAACCCGCTCTTTCACGTTTTACAGATGCTAATGAGGAGGAAGATGAGGAAATCGTTTCGTACCAGGTGCTTGAGCTGCCTGTTCAGCTGCCCGTCCAGAAGCCTCCAGTTGACAAGCCCAACCCAAAACAAGGAGTTGGTAAGATTGTGGTTGCAGTGACTGGTAGCTTCTGGGATCGGCTGGGGCTGGTTGGATGGGATTGGCTGAGATTGCCTAGGATTGGCTGAAATTGACTGAGATTGCCTGAGCTTTGCGGAGATCTCTCCTCCCCCCCCCTCCTCTCCTCCCCCCTCCTCTCCTCCCCCCTCCTCTCCTCCCCCCTCCTCTCCTCCCCCTCCTCTCCTCCCCCTCCTCTCCTCTCCCTCCTCTCCTCTCCGCTCTTCTACCCTCCCCTCCTCTCCTCTCCCCTCCTCTCCTCTCCCCTCCTCTCCTCCCCCCTCATCTCCTCCCCCTCCTCTCCTCTCCCCTCCTCTCCTCTCCCCTCCTCTCCTCTCCCCTCCCCTCCTCTCCTCTCCCCCCCTCTCCTCCCCCCTCATCTCCTCCCCCCTCCTCTCCTCTCCCTCCTCCTCCTCTCCCTCTCTCCCTCCTCTCCTCTCCCCTCCTCTCCTCTCCCCTCCTCTCCTCTCCTCTCCCCTCCTCTCCTCTCCCCCCTCTCCTCTCCTCCCCTCTCCTCCCCCCTCCTCTCCTCCTCCCTCCTCTCCTCTCCTCCTCCTCTCCTCTCCCCTCCTCTCCTCTCCCCTCCTCTCCTCTCCCCTCCTCTCCTCTCCCCTCCTCTCCTCTCCCCTCCTCTCCTCCCCCTCCTCTCCTACCCCCCCTCCTCTCCTATCCCCTCCTCTCCTCTCCCCTCCTCTCCTCCCCCCTCCTCTCCTCCCCCTCCTCTCCTCTCCCCTCCTCTCCTCTCCCCTCATCTCCTCCCCCCTCCTCTCCTCCCCCCTCCTCTCCTCTCCCCTCCGCCCCTCTCCCCTCCTCTCCTCTCCCCTCCGCTCCTCTCCTCTTTTTTCCCCTGCCAGGGGCCAAGTACCAGGGTGAGAGAGGACCAGTTGGCTGCAATTGCTGACTTTCTTTCTTTCAAACACTCCACCCACAACTCCCAACTCCCCATCCACTTTTCCCCCTGCAGGCCGTTCAGTGGAGTGCCAACGGGGAGTGTCTAGCCACGCATTGCGATGACATCCCGACCCAAACACCCCACCAATCCCCACCCCTGTCCCCCTCCCCCTCCATCCTCTTCCTCCCTCCAGGCCTCATTCAGTGGAGTGCTGATGGGGAGTATCTAGCCACCCGCTGCGATGACATCCCAACCGTCCTTTGGATCTGGGCGGCTCGGCGCAAGTTTGAGCTGGCGGCGGTGCTACTGCAGCGGCAGCCAATCAGAGCGGCAGCCTGGCACCCGTCAGTTCCTTGCATTGCATTCTGCTCCGGTACACCACATTTATTTACGTGGAAGCCGGTAAAAGTAAGCGATGGTGGAAGCAAGAAAAGGGTTGATGGTGGTGGAAGCAATGAAGGGGTTGATGGTGTTGAGGCAGCAAAGACAGTAGTACAAAAGGAAAAGGTGAGTAGTAGTTCGGCATCTACATTTCGAGTGCGGGACGGCATGGCTGTTGGTGATTTGGAGTGGGACAAAGAAGGCCAGTGCCTATTGTTGAAGGACAAGCAGAAGTGCTGCATTGCTCTTCCTGCTTTCCATACCTTAGATTAGAAGTGGAGTGAAAAGTTGTGTGTCTGCTGTATATACAATTTGTTGGTTAAGTTTAATCCTCGCTGTAGCTTGCCTTGCTAAGACTTGTAGTATGCTGTACGAAACTGCTGAACTGCAATAGAACGTCTGGTAACTCGGAGGTTTGGAAGCGGGGCACATTCTGTTTGCTTTGTGAGTGTACCCTTTCCGAGTTGCTGATGGATCTTACCTCAGTTTTCAGGTTGTCAGATTGCTGTAAATTACCCTACCGACACTGGCCCATGAAATTTCTACCAGAAAGCGATCTACGCTGCCGTTTGTTACAAAACGATGTGGAAACACCATGGAATACCAGAACACAATGTAGAGAGCATTTCCAATCGTACCCTTGGATGTGTTAGGGCAACACTATGTTCGCTGCTTCACTAGTTTTTTCATGCTACCTTGGGATTGCATCATTGGAGCACCATCATGGACGCAGCACACAGAACAACCATGGATGCAGCACACTGAACAACCATGGATGCCTAGAAGAGCTTGTTGCTGGAAAAGTTAATCTAGCAGCGGACGGCAGTCGTGCGTTCAGCGGAAAAATCTTCCAGCAGCTCTTGAGGGGGCCGTTCAGATTACCACGCGGAAGTTCAGTTTACTGAGTTTTATTCTATTACGACCTGAAATTTCATTTTCCAAAACGGAATCCCTCAGGACGCTGCCTCGAATACCGCCCTCCATTTCTCGGCTTTCCCGTGTTGCTCGGTATCAGAATCCTGGGAATACCATCTGGAATCAGAATCTTTCGTCGCTTGCGTTGCTCTGTCTCGACGAGGCGTGTCGACGAGGCGTGAAACAGCAGACATGGATCCGCTTGACGAGCTTATGAAGCTGCAGGTCAGCCTTCTCTCACCTGCGGTTTTAATCTTAGATTCGACTCAAAAGTCACCTGCGTTCCTCTGTCTCAACGAGACACCCGTACTGCAGTCATGGATCCGCTAGACGACTTATGAAACTGCAGGTCAGCCCTCTGTCACCCTCGATTTGGTTTTTGAGTTGAGTACTCAGTCGCTTGCGTTGCTCTGTCTCGGCAAGGCGTGAAGTTGAGGCGCGAAGGCGCAGCCGTAAATCCGGTAGACGAGCATATGAAGCTGCAGGATAGGTCTATATCTCCCTGCTTTCCGTCAGCTGCTAGAGGAGCTCCAGCTATCGAATGCAACGACGCACGTGGAAGTCGCTACCTGTGTTGAGTCGCTGTTCTGATTCCGATCTGGGTCAACAATTGTTTCGTCACTTCAATCTCCTTGTTTCACCATTTTTGTGTCACGCTTTTTTTTTTTTCTTCTTCTTTTTCTTTTTTTTTCCACAGGAGGAGTACGACAAACTGGAATCCGTCTATAACGAGGATGTGTCCAAGGCTCTTAAGGCTTATCAGCGAACATGCGACCCGCTCTTCGAGGTAATCTCTCTCCGGGCATCCCCAGATTTCATCCAATTAATCCCCCACTTCCGGCTCATTGATCTATCATATGCATGCATGTCTTGAATACATGTGTTGTTTTCGTGGACGTGGAAATCCGTCCGTTAATCCAATTATCTTTTCATCCACCTGTCAAAATCTGTTTGTGCATTTCAGAGGCGAAAGCAAATCGTGTGTGGAGATTCAGAGCCGACAGAGGAGGAGGCAGCCGTTGCAGACCCAGACGAGGAAGATGAAGAGGAAGAGGAGGAGGAGGGAGGAGGAGAGCAGCAGCAAGGAGGGAGGGTGGCGAAGGCGCCTAAAGACGTGCCCAAGTTCTGGCTCACAGTCTTGAAGAAACATGTGCGTTAATCCTTGTGTTGAGTTTTGAGGCTCCTCAAAACTAAAGGCGTGCTCACTTTTGAGGCGCCTCAAAAGTTCTGGCTCACAGTCGTGAAAAAACATGTGCGTTAATCCTTGTGTTGAGTTTTGAGGCTCCTCAAAACTAAAGGCGTGCTCACTTTTGAGGCGCCTCAAAAGTTCTGGCTCACAGTCGTGAAAAAACATGTGCGTTAATCCTTGTGTTGAGTTTTGAGGCTCCTCAAAACTAAAGGCGTGCTCACTTTTGAGGCGCCTCAAAAGTTCTGGCTCACAGTCGTGAAAAAACATGTGCGTTAATCCTTGTGTTGAGTTTTGAGGCTCCTCAAAACTAAAGGCGTGCTCACTTTTGAGGCGCCTCAAAAGTTCTGGCTCACAGTCGTGAAAAAGCATGTGCGTTAATCCTTGTGTTGAGTTTTGAGGCTCCTCAAAACTAAAGGCGTGCTCACTTTTGAGACGCCTCAAAAGTTCTGGCTCACAGTCGTGAAAAAACATGTGCGTTAATCCTTGTGTTGAGTTTTGAGGCGCCTCAAAACGGCGTGCTCGAGTTCTGGCTCACAGTCTTGAAGAAACATTGGAATTCGTTTTTTGAGGTTATACATTGGAATTTATATACTGTTATGAGCCCTGCTGAAGGCATCTTGTTTGTTGTCTTGGTTATTTCTCACCCCCCACTTACCACACCATCCCCACGTCCAGGCCTGCTGCACCCTTGTATGCAGAGCTGCTGAAGGCCTCAGACTTGTCTTTTCCTCTGGCTGCTCACTCTCCCTGTCCCTATCACCTCCCTTCTCTCCCATCACTCCCTTCCCCTCTTCTCTACCCGCCCGCCCTCACAGGATGCCGTAGCGGAGTTCATTCACAAGTGGGATGAGGAGGCATTGGAGAGCCTAAAGGAACGTGCGTGTGCGGATAGTCCTGTGAACTGCCTCACTCTATTCTCCCCTCCCCTCCCCTCCCCTGCCCTCCCCTTTCTGCCATCACAGGATGCTGTAGCGGAGTTCATTCACAAGCGGGACGAGGAGGCATTGGAGAGCCTAAGGGACGTGCGGGTTCGCTTTGTTAAAGCTGCTGGTGACAACAGCGGGGGTGCCTCTGATAAGGGCACAGGCGGTACAGTCACGCGGCTGGAGCTACACTTCGGCCCCAACGCGTTCTTCTCTAACAAATCGCTCTATATCGAGACAGTGGAGATGGCTACAGGAGGAGGGGGAGACGAGGGGGAAATGGGGGAAGAAGAGGGGGAAGGGGGCGGAGGGGCAGGGGGAGGATCGGTGGTGGTGGTGAAAGAGGTGTCAGAGATTCAGTGGAAGGGCGTTGAGAAGAATCTGACTCTGCGACAGATTGTGAAGTCCGGGAAAAAGGGAAAGGTGAGTTCGGGGACTGGGTCAGCAAAGCTATCGAATACATTATTGTCTGTTAAGGCAGCTTGTGAAGGCTGGGAGGAAGGTGAAGATGAGTTGGGCCTGGTCAGTTGATGAACTAGCCTGATTGGATAATAAACTATTCGATGCTAGTAGGAGAGGGGATGAAAAGGGTTGATTGGATATATTATATGAATGCCAACCCCCCTGTCGCATTCAAGAGCAATCCCAGCTTTTCCTTCTGCAAGTTATTTGCTCGCTCGCGTTCATGTTCTCTTGCCCAACACGGGCTCGGGTAATATGCTTCAGCCATAAGCCAATTGACGACACAGGCCGACTCCCCTTAGCCCCGACTCGAAAGAAGTGCGAGCCCCTCTCGTGCTCATGTTTACAGCAAGACAGTGGTGTCGCAGCCGGAGGGCTAGCTGCGAAACGTAGTGCATCATATGGATATAGACGGGCTTAAGCGCTTGCTGAAGGATTGCAACAAGAAGCGGTGGCGACGAGCTGAGAAAATCAAAGAGATGAAGTGTGAGCTGTTGGTTCTCTCCTCACGCCTCTCCTGTCCGCCATCACCCCCACTTTCAGGCCTGTTCCGCTTCCTCTTTTGCTCTAGCTAATCTGCGCTGTCGGCTCACATTTCATCTGTTTAATCGCCTTGATCGGACTCCACCGGTTGTCATCGTACTCCTTCAGCCCATCAATGCCGCGCTTCCAGTTCTCTAAATGACTTGCTGTGTCTTGCAGCTGGCCCTTTAGCTGTGACATCACACCATTATCTTGTAGTCTTTGTCTTCTAGTGGTGCCACGGCTAGTGACCTTTTGTGTCGACTCAAAGGTTGCTTGGTCAAAAGTTTCCATCTTAGATCCCCTAGTCAACAGCAACGATTGATCACACAGACCCTTTCTCCTTTTTTCTTGCCCTCCACTGCTGTTGTTTTCCCATCACAGGGTGGCAAGGGGAAGAAAGGAGCAGGTAGGGAAGCCGAGCCTCCTGCGACAGTCAAGACCAAGCCTTGCCCTTCCTTCTTCAACTTCTTCACTCTCTCGCGCAACATGCGAGGCAATAAAGCCACAGCCCAGCACAGCAGCAAGGGGGGGAGGAGCAGAGGCGGGGACGGAGAGGAGGGAGATGAGGGGGAGGAGGGAGACGAGGAGGAAGGGGAGGAAGAGGAGGGGGGGTGGGAGGGTATGCCTGTGTTTGGGGGGGAGGATCTGGGGGAGGTGGTTCTGAAGGTGCCTCAGGAGCGGGTGTTATCTGACGGCAAGATGGACGTCTGGCAAGCGCTGTGCAACGAGGTGAGTGTCGGTTCAGTGCGGTGCAAAGGTGTAAGGTGCTACATTTTACAATGAATTATGTGAAGCGGATTGGGTGGGTAACCTGGTTACATGTGGCTGTTATCTGATGGCAAGATGGACGTGTGGCAGGCGCTGTGCAATGAGGTGCGTGCCGGTTCAGTGCGGTGCAAAGGCGTGTGATGTGGTGTGGTGGGGTAACTAGGTGTGCCCGTCTTTGCAGTGTGTTATCTGTTGGCAAGATGGACATATGGCAGGCAGTGCGCAATGACATGAGTAGTGGTTCAGTGTGGTGGAATGCTATGCGGTGCAGTATGCTATGCTATGCTGTGCTTTGTCTCTGTGCAACGAGGCGGATCTTGCTGGGGTCCTATGAGGTGGAATGAGGCGCAGTGAGGTGGTGGTGGTTTTGGTGATGGTGACAGCAAAATGTCAGTGCTTGCATCTTTAGTCTCACGCTCACCCTCGCACAGAGTTGAAGACATCTCAAAACTCAGTGCTGCTTCTTTCACCTGCCCCCTTGCACCTTTTGAGACGTCTCAAAAGTCTTTCACTGCCCCCTTGCACCTTTTGAGACGTCTCAAAAGTCTTTCACCTGCCCCCTTACACCTTTTGAGACGTCTCAAAAGTCTTTCACGTGCCCCCTTGCACCTGCACACACAACTTTCAAAGAATCACAAAGCTTAATGTTGCTTTCCCCCCCCCCCCCCCCCCCCCCTTCCCCCTCCCCCCCCAACCCTCCTCCCACTCTCTCTCAACACTCAGGTTGTGCCCAGGGTAGCTGACTTGTTCACGAGCACAGGCTTTGGGGAGGAGGAGAGCCGCGTGGGGGGCAGTGGTGGTGATGATGATGCTTCGTCTCTCCGCTCCTCCCCACTCCCCTTCCCCTGCCTTTTCTCACATTCCCTACTGCACACATGCCCTCTCAGGTGGTGCCCAGGGCAGCTGACTTGTTCACGAGCACAGGCTTTGGGGAGGAGGAGGGTGGCATGGTGGGTGGTGGTGTTGATGATGATGATGCTGATGTGGCAGACGAGGAGGGGTACGAGCACGTTCGGCGCCCATCTTCCGGACCTCATCGGCTGGTTCGGCGCCGGATCAGGTGGGTGTGTGTGTGTGTGTGTGTGTGTGTGTGAGAGAGAGAGAGAGAGAGAGAGAGAGAGAGAGAGAGAGAGAGAGAGAGAGAGAGAGAGAGAGAGAGAGTGTGAGAGAGAGTGCGCATTTGAGAACCTGTGTGCAGTGTGTGTGTGTGTGCTTGTCCTTTCCGCACATTTCCTTTAAGTAGTAGGAAGGGTTTCCTCGTTCCTCATTCCTCCACTGCCTACCCTATTTCTTAAGTCAACTCAAAAATACATTCTTGCATTGTCTACCCGAAGCCTTGCCGTCGCGGCAAGAGGGGACATAGAAGCCTGAAGCAGTAGCCACATCTTTCCTTCTTTCCCAGTCTCCTCGTCATTTTCTTTCCTTGCCTCCTTTCCCCCTTCCATACCCATCAGAGCGTTGAAGCACCTGCAGCAGAAGCAGCAGCAGGCAGAGCGGGCAAGAGAAGCAGCCATTGCTGCTGCTCGCGCCTCGCTGAGCGAACGCTCCTCCGGCATCTTTGCTCGGCGCAAGGCGGTTGTTATCGGCTCCAAGGCCCTTGACAGGTGTGTTTGTGCATGATTTGAGATGGTGTGATGTGTTTATTTGGCCAGGTGCGTGTTTTGGTGACAATGCAAGGGTCTTGACTTGAACCACAGTCAGGCTGGTATAGGGACTAGGGTGCTGCTCGTGCCTCTCCGAGTGGTTCTTAGTCCCAATGCTCCCTCTCTTCCTTCCATCCTCCGTTCCTTTTCTCTTTTCTCTTCCATCTTCATTGGGGATCGCCCCCCCCTGGCTGGAGGCCTGCCTCTCTCCCCCGGCTTCTGGCTGCTTGTCTTGCGCTCCTTGCCGTGCTTCAAAAGAGGGCACCCAAGTCATCTTTTGAGGAGCCTCATGAGATGCCTAGTGGAGAGGAGACCATTCGCTGCCAAGAGACCACCCACTCCTTGCACACATTTTCTGCCCCATGCCTGTTTTTGAGGCGCCTCAAAAATTGCTGCCAAGACCACCCACTCCTTGCCCACACCTTTTGCCTATGCCTGCCTCCTCTGCTCCCCTCCTTCCCCGTCCTTCCTCTCTCCTTCCCACCCTCTTTCCCACTCCAAACTCTCTACAGCATGATCCCTCCCTCGCCCACCTCCCGCGCTTCTGGCTGCTGGTCTTGCGCGCCGTGCCATGCCTCGTTGAGTTGAGATCATTCGTCGCCGCGACCCACCCTCTCCTCCATGCCTCCTGCCTCACGCCTACCTCCTGTTTTCCTCCTCCTTCCACCTCTTTCCACCTCCTTCCACAACTTTCCACCTTTTACATGCTGTGGAGTGGAGACCCTTCCCTCGCCCACCTCCCGCTCTTCTGGCTGCTGGTCTTGCGCGCCGTGCCATGCCTGGTTGAGACCATTCGTCGCCATGACCACCCCCTCCTCCATGCCCCCTGACTCATGCCTTGCCTTTCACCCTCTTTCCCCTCTCCTATCTCCCTTATATGCAGTGGTGACCCCTCTCTGGACCACCTCCCGTGCTTCTGGCTGCTGCTCTTGCGCTCTGTGCCCTGCCTCGCAGAGACCATTCGCCGCCACAACCCTTCACAACCTCTTTCCACTGCAATTTTCCCCCTCTTTTCTACCCCTTCCCTCACAGTGGGGTCCCTTCCCTTGCCTGCCTCCCGCGCTTTTGGCTGCTCGTCCTGCGCTCCGTGCCATGCCTTGTCGAAACCATTCGCCGGCGCGACCACCCCCTCCTCGCACACCTCTCTGACGTCCGCTGGAGGCCTCTTATGACCCCCTTTTTCCCCCTTGTTCCCCTCCCTTCCCACTCTCAACCCTCACAGCGGTGATCCCTCCCAGGCCCATCTCCCACGCTTCTGGCTGCTGGTCCTGCGCTCCGTGCCCTGCCTTGTCGAGACCATTCCCCGCTGCGACCACCCCTCCTTGGCCATGCCTTATGCCCCATGCTTTCTCCCTTCTTTCCACCTTTTTCCGTTTCTACATGCAGTGGTGATCCCTCTCTCGCCCGCCTCCCCCGCTTCTGGCTGCTGGTCCTGCGCTCGGTGCCATGCCTTGTCGAGACCATTCGCCGCCACAACCCTTCACAACCTCTTTCCACTACAATTTTCCCCCTCTTTTCTACGCCTTCCCTCACAGTGGGGACCCTTCCCTCGCCCGCCTCCCCCGCTTCTGGCTGCTGGTCCTGCGCTCTGTGCCCTGCCTTGTCGAGACCATTCGCCGCCGCGACCACCCGCTCCTCGCACACCTCTCTGACATTCGCTGGAGGCCGCTTCAGGGCAGCGGAGAGGAAGGAGAGGAGAGAGAGGAGGGAGAGGCGGTGGAGGAGGGGGAGGAGGGAGGGGATGGGGGAAGGGGAGGAGGTGGAGGGAAGGGTGAGAAGGCCGAGTGTGGGAAGGGGGAGTCAGGGTTTGTGATAGATTTCGAGTTCCTGCCCGGATGCAAGGAATGGATGGCCAATCGCGTGCTTTCAAAGGCGTATTTTTTCCGGACCCGGGCAGGCAGGGGTGGTGGCGGCAGCGGCGTCGGGGCAGGAGGTTCGGCGGGTGCCGAGGCTGGGGCGTTGGTTCGGGTGGAATGTAGGACACCGATTGTGTGGGAGGAAGGGATGGAGTTGACACTGAAGGAGGTGCAGGACAGCAAAGGCCGGCTTCGAGTCAAGCCCTGCCCCAGGTATCACCTTCCCCATGTACCACCTGCCCCAGGTACCACCTGCCCCAGGTACCACCCGCCCCAGGTACCACCTGCCCCAGGTACCACCTGCCTCAGGTACCACCTGCCCCAGGTACCACCTGCCTCAGGTACCACCTGCCTCAGGTACCACCTGCCACAAGTAGTGACTGTGTTACTCCATGTGAGGTGCAAAGGATCTGGCTTGTCCTTGGTTGTTCTGCGAGTAATCTTGTGACTGCTGGTGTTGATTTGATGCTGCTGATGTGCTGATGGATTGGAGGCGCTGGGCTTTTCATTATCCCGCTTACAATCTACCCCGTTTGCATAACGTTGCTGCAGCTTCTTCCAGCTGTTTGACGACAATCGCTGCCACCTGGCGTTTGCTGGTGACGAGGCGGTCCACCTGTCGGCTTCTGAGTTGCTGGAGAGGGAGGCTGACGTGGCGCTTGCCCTGCGTGACGTGGCGATCCCGCGTGCTGCTGAGCTGTACAGGCAGGCAAAGGAGTGGGATCATGGGGATGAGGAGGACGAGGAGGAGGAGGAGGAGGAGGAGGAAGAGTCAGGGGAGGAGGATGATTACAATGCAGACAAGGTGAGTTCATCTCTCCTTACGATCAACCAATCAATCTCTACAATTGTTTTGTGCGGTTGCTATCCAAACGTCTGAGGAGAACACTGTATCGTTTATCTACATCTCTGTTGCGCCTTTCCCTGCTGCGACTTTCATTGCAGCCAAAGGCCGCCTTGAGTGACGCAGCTATCCGGAAGAAGCTTTTGGAGAGGAAGAAGAGGAAGAAGCGGGGAGGGGATGGGGATGATGACGATGATGTGCGCATCTGTGGACTGCCGAGGAATGTTGTATATGGTCTCCTGCTTCTGCTTGCTTTCTCGGCTCCTTTCATAATTTTCCTCGATGAGGTTCTTATGCGATTGGGATTGTGAAATAATCAGTGCCACCTCCTTTTCGTTTAATCAGCCACCTTAATTTCTGTAATTACACTTCTGCTTGAAGCTGTTGGAAACAATTCTCAGCCCAACAGAAGCTGTACAAGGAGGATACGCAGAGTGTGTTGAGGTCGAAGTACAACTGTGCGCTGGGGCGGTTGGATCACTGTGGCCGATTCGAAGTGGAAAACGGAGGCCATGAGGCTGTGTTGTGGGCCATAACACTGCATGCAACTCGGAGCATTTTGTGATCCTGGTTTTCTTGTGTTCTTTCCGGATACGCTGTAGTCATAAGCATAGATAATCCATTCAGTGCAGTACGACGGTTCACTACTGTATCTTGGGAATTCCAGCAGGAATACAGTAGTCTCGGCAACATAACACAAAAGGGCAGGAAAAACTAACTTGAAGATGCCATAACACAAATCAATATGCTTGCATCCGTGATGACAGTCCAGCGAGACCAGACAAGGCCGTACTTCGCCGTCAGTTTCGTCGTTTTCGGTTCCCCAACAGTTTGGACTGCATTGACTTGGGTTGTGCTCCGTTTCCCTTCGTGTTGTCGGGTCGCGGATTCTCTCATCGAATCGGCCACTACCTGAAAGCGGGAACGAGTTGCCCGCGCACGTAATTGATAGCCGAGCTTCCCGCGCCTCGTACCGGGGAGTCGAAGATTTGAAATCTATCGCATGGCTACCACAAGATCGTAAGTCGTCGTAAGACATCGCGACAGGTGACGTGGAAGCTGTTTGTCGTAGCCATTTCTAGCCGCAACTGTCGTTCAAGCTCCCCCTACTTCAGCCGATCTGTCGCAAACGTCGTTCACGTCGACGATCAGCCCCTTTTTGGTGGGGAGCATGTCGCACGGGCTGCGACCGCCCGTCCCACATTCTTATCAATTCGCCCCTCCAGCATATCTTCCGCTGCGGCTAAATTTGAACACATTTCTCGGATGCCTTTCCCGAAACGCAACTGCCAAAATCGCTCCTTTTGACCGTACTGATATCCTACTTTTGCTTCCTGAACCACGTTCCAACTCATTTCAAACCACAATTTGCACTACCCACGCCGCACGGCGCAAGGAAACCCATACACCATGCGCAGCCACTCGAACCACAGCGGCAAAGCACCAAAACAATCACCCAGCAACTGATGCTACCCAAACCCAACCCAAGCCATACAGCCACAACCCCACTCGTCACTCATCACCCGTCCCTTCACGCGCATGAGTCATGACTACGACCCGCCCCGTCGCCCGTCGCCAAATTCCGACGTCATGCGACTGGAAGTCAATCTCCTGTCCCTCAGTTAGGTTACTTCCTCTGCTTCTCCTAGCCCGTCACGACAGGAAGCAAGGTGGCTGCAGAGAACACACAGGCGATCAACAAACCAAGCGTCCCTCACAATCCAGCGGCTGGCTTCCTTCTAGCTGGTCCCTCCTAACATGCCATTACGCTTCTGCGTGTCTCGTCGTACAGTCTGATTTGAATGTCTCAGCTCTAAAACCACGAGAGGCGCGAATCTTCCGTCAGCCTAGGAGATTAGTCACGTGTTCGGGGCCGCATTCTAAGCGCGCGTAGTATTATAGATTAAGTAGGAGAACTGTCACTAGATTCACAGAAGACGCGGTACGTGCGGCGACGTACGGGATAGTCGGTGCAAGAATGCAGCGTGCTCTTAAGACTGAACAACGGAACTAAACAGCGAGACAGATTCTCTAAATAGCTCTCATGTTTCCATGCTTTGGGTTGACTGAAGGCGCATCACGACTTGTAGCATAGGGATAATAGTCGTGGGAACGTGTTGTGTGGTGACTAAATCGAGGGGCGGATGCCTCTCGGTTTCGCGGAATCTCGAGACGAGGAGCGCAGACACATGCCGCCTTCCGCGCATGCACCCCCATCCGCGCATGCGCCTTCCGCCGCGCCACCCGGGCAGGCACCCGCGCTGATGCCCCTCCCGAACGGCGCGCTGTTCGGTTCCACCGTGCCCCTGCAGCAGCAACAGCAGCTGCTCCAGGCGCGCGACGGGGAGGGCGCGCACGCGCAACTCCATGCGCCGCAGCAGGGGCTGAAGGCGGCGCAGCAGGCGCCGCAGCAAGCGGGCCAGCCCGGGTTTTTCAACGGTCACCAGACAGAATCTCTAGGCAGTAATGTTCACAATTCGATTCATGGGTTGGGGTTCGGGGGAATGGGTGGGCCGGCGGGAGGCGCTGCCCCCGCGGAGCAGTCTGGCGTGCGGGCGGCGGAGCAGCAGCAGGGACAGGCGCAGCCAGCACAACTAGCGCAGCAACAACAACCGCAGTTTCTGCAACCACAGTCGTACGAGCCCGCGCAAATCCCGCCGCAGTACCCGCCGCAGTATTCGCAGCAGCAGACGTTTGCGCAAGGGATGGTAATTCAACAAGGACAACAGAACCAATACCAGCAGCAACAGCCGCAGCATCAGCCGTCGCATCAGCCGCCGCAGCAGCAACAGCAGCCTCTTCCAGTATTTCAACGTCATCAGCAATATCATCAGCAGCAGCAGCAGCAGCAGCAGCAGCAGCAACAGCAACAGCAACAGCCTCTGCACCCGCCGTCGCTGCACCCTCTCTCTCTCAATGGTAACGCGAGTATGCCTCACACCCCGCAAGACAACTCGTCGTCGTCGATGTCTCTTCTCGCTCCGCCTTCCGCTCCCCCTCTAAGCGTCACAGGCAGCAGCGCGCCGGGACCTTCCGCCTCCGCGCAATTTCTTTCCCCGTCCAACGGTAATCAGCAGTCCACGAATACACACTCGCAGCAGTATCAGCAGCAGTACCAGCAGCAGCAGCAGCAGCAGCCGCCGCAGCATCCGCGGTACCAACAACTTCAGCAGCAAAATCAGCAGTACCCTTCCCATCAGCCACAGCAGCAGCAGCAGCCGCCGCCGCCACAACAACTGCAACAGCAGCAGCAACAGCAGCAGCAGCAGCCCATCGTGCCGCCGCTCCTCCACCTCCCCCTTCCCGCGCTCTCAGAACCCCCCGCACCCCCGGCTCTCGCTTCTCCGCCCTCGTTATCCTCCAAGGCCCCCGCGGAGGTTCATCCGCCGATGGAGCCGCTTCCGCCGCTTCTTCCGCCCCCCGCAAACCCCAACTCTTCCACCGCCGCCGCTGCGTCGCTCCCGTCAATCGGCCGGCCCCTTCCTTCTCTTGCGAACAGCACCCGCGGGCTCCCGTTTGGCGGAACCGGCGTAGCCGGCGCGAGCTCCACGGGGAACACCATGGGCACCGCCGCCCCGCCGCCGACCACCACCGCCAACTACACGACTCCCGCGGGCCGGTTGCGCGTTGGTTCACATCTTCCCCTACTCGGCGGACGGTTCCGCTTCCGCGCAACGATCTCGGAAGGCGGGTCTGCGCGCGTGTTCGAGGCGGTGGATACCGCAGGCAGCTCCGCGGCTGGCGCAAGCGGAGGAGGCGCGCTCGGGGGATTACCAACGGCGTCTGATCTTCAACGGGGGTCGAATCTAAACCAGAATCAGAGTCAGCTACAGCCGACCGTTGTGATTAAGGCCATGCACCGGCAATATCGTGAGGTGGGGCGGCAGGAGCTACAGCTGCTACATATTCTCAACTCGTTGCTGCCGGCCGCGGTTGGCGGCGCAGAAAACGGGAGCGCGGAGAACGGGGATCGAGAAGCTGACGGCTGTCCCGTTGTGCGACTGATTGAACCAGGAGGATTTGATTTTTCTGGGCATATGTGCTTGGTGTTGGAGAAGCTTCACGGGTCGCTCCTCGATTACCTCTGTCGCCGGGCCGTCGAAGACGCCTCCGCGAAGCCCGCCGCATCAGCCGCCGCGTCTCCCGGCGGCGCGTCCGCATCGTGCACTTGCGCGGAAAGTCCCGTTGCGGAGGGCGCGCGGAGCGTACCAGTTGCGCGCGCGCCAGCGTTCCCCGACAGAGTGGAGGACGTCCGCGCGGTTGCGCGCCAAGTGCTCACGGCGCTCGCGGCGGTCCATTCGATTGGGTTCATCCACGGGGATATCAAGCCCGAAAATATCCTTCTCGCTGCGCCGATTCCTAGCGGAACCGCTGCGGTTGCTGCAGGCGCGTCGGGTTCGGGGGGCCGGGTTTGCCTGGTGCATTCGCCGCGGCCGGCGCCGCTGAATATCAAACTCGCTGATTTTGGAAATTCGTTCATGCAGCGGCAGGTGAAGGATTTGTGTCGGGATTTTGATGTTCAGACGCTCGCGTACCGGGCACCTGAAGTTTTGCTCGGGCTGCCCTTTGATAAGAGTATCGATCTCTGGTCGCTGGGGTGTGTACTTTCGGAGCTCGCGATTGGCCGGTTGCTTTTCGTCTGCGATTCACCCTCGCAACTGCTTCGCCAGATGGTGGAGATGCTCGGGTTACCCCCTCCCGCGAAGCTGTTTCGCAACGGAAAGCTCTTCCCGCAGCTGGCGAGGAGCGCGCGCGTGTATCCGTCGCAGCAGCTGGAGGAGATCGCAGGAGACGCGGATGGCGAGGGCGGGAAGGCTGCAGGCGACGACGACTCAGCGGAGAAGAACCATGCGACGATTCGGTAAGAAATTTCAGGGGCAGCGGTGGGTGAGAACTTGGCGGCTGGGATAGCAAAAATCAGTTTCCAGGCAGCTGGAGGAGGAAGGGATTGGGGCATGGTTCCCTCCGATCAGAAACCTGGGTTGGCGGCGCGGTAAGCGCGACGCGGCTAACGAGAAATTTGAGACATGGGCTCTGTTCTGTAGGCCTTGGCGGCGGGGGGGCGAGGGAAATAGGTAGCTTCCCCCTCCTTCGTTTTTTGGTCCGGGACGGCTAACCGTTTTGCAGACGGTGCCGAGCCAGCCATTTCCCCTCCGAACCTGTGCAGGGGAAATGGCTACAGAACAGCCATTTACCCCCGGGGGGTTTTGGCCCATACGAAACTACCGATTTCCCCTCCCCACCTTCCTTCTCTGGCAAAAAACACGCCACTCGCCCCGCCCTTCGAAAACCGCTTTTTCAGGGCGGGGCGAGAGACAAGGGAGGGAGGTACGGGGGGTGGGGACACCCCCTCTCAACCCTCTACGGTCATTCCCTCAGGCTGCTCGTAACCCCCACAGAAAAGCACAACCCCATCGACAAAAAAAAGCTTGCTCTCAACCACCCTGCTTGGTTAGAGGTGGTGGTCTGCTGCGGATGTTTGAGATGTGTTGCGAAAGTTGGGAGTTGAGTTTGCAACCTTTTTTTTACAGCGCTGAACCCCCTTATGCAAATGTTTACCCTGCTTTTGAGGTTTGGGCGATTCGATGTACCCCTGCCAATGGGGCGCGAAGTTGAGCATGTAAGTTCGCCATTTACCTTCTGCAGTTTCCGCCCTCTCTCCCGAAGTTTCGCGCTTTCGCTTGTAGCGGGGTGGAGGCGATCTCGGTTGGGAAACTGCGTAGGAACACGGGTCATTTGCTTTCGCCCCCCCTCCTCCCCTTCGGGCGTATGCCTACAGAACAGAGCCATGGATTGCACATTGCAGCTGGTAAAGATGGAAAACGTTTCGCTTGGCTGGGTATCTTTTCGCGTACGGTTCGTCAAACGAGCGATTTTTTTTTTGGGAACCTCACTAGGGCTGAGAAGTACCTTCGCCAGTAGCGCGTAACAATTTGCGAAAACATACAATTTCGACATCACTAAATCCCCCTAATTCATAGAACCCGCAAGCCCCCCCTCCATAAATCACAAGCACCTCTAATTTCCGTACTGATCTACCTAGTCTCCTACCTTACGTCCTTTTTGCAGGCGTGGTCGACTTGGCCGAATGCTGTTACAGCACGACCCTCTTATGGCGGAGCTTATATTCTCCCTGATGGAGTACGACCCAGCTAAACGGCCCTCCGCTCAGCAGGTGAGTTTCGTCTCGCAAATTCATTTCCTTGCACCTGCATAAGTCCACAAACGACTTAAACACCTGCACTCAAAACCATAGGAAATTCGACCATCCGCTTTCTAGTTACTTATTATTTATATATTTATTTATTTTCCGTTTTTCTGCCCTTCCCGCCCACTGTGCTACCCAGGCGCTATTTCATCCTTTCATCCAGACCTCCAAGAACGCGCAACCATCAGCGCCTCCGCTCGTCCCCTCCTCCCCCGCACCCTCCGCCTCCGTCCCAGCCCCCTCCGCCTCCGTCCCCGCCTCCCCCGCGCTTCCCCCGCTCCCTGCCTTCACCGCACCCCGCACCGCGCCTCCAATCAAACCCGAGCCTGTCTTCGAGCGCTCCGCCTCCTACCCTCTCACGTCAGGCTCGGCAGGAGGTTCGGCAGCAACCGGACCTGAACCCATGGCTCTGGATGCCAGGCCTGGGGCTGTGTTTCCTCTGGGGAGCGGCATTCAAGCCTCCAGCCCGTTCCAACAGCAGCAGCAGCCGCAACAGCCGCAGCAGCAGCCGCAGCAGCAGCAGCAGCAGGAGCAGCAAGGGCAGAACCCGCAGGAGCAGCAGAACCAGCAAAACGGGAACAAAAAAGGGAGTCGGACCCCTGGCACTGCCGCTTCTGCCGCCACCGCTGCTACCGCTGCGGCTCCGGCGGCGGCAACGGTGGCAGCGGCGGTGACGCCAGGTGGTAAGCCACCGACGAACCGGAGGGGCGTGGCTCGGAGCAAGTCTGCCTCCACAGCAGCCCCTTCGGGCAGGAACGCTGCCAGAGCTGCTACGGCTGCTGCCAAAGCCGCTGCTAAAGCCGCTGCTAGCGCCAGCACCACCACTTCAAATGCTGCAGCAACGGCTGCTGCTGCTTCTCCTGCTGTTGCTTCTGCTCCAGCCGCTACAGCCGCAGCAGCTGTAAGGGCCATTGACATCCCAGCGCCTAGCGACAGCGCTACCCCTTCAAGTCAAACCGGTCAACCCAGTCAGCCCAGTCAGCCCAGTCAACCTGGTCAACCTGGTCCCGCTGGTGCTGCAGCTCCTGACTCGAAGAACCCTGGTGACGCGCTTCACCTGAAGCAGCTGTCTCAAAACTCACTCTTTTCGCGGGCAGCCTCGTTTCTTCAGTCCTTCAAAGTAGCCGTTCCCACCCCTGCTGCCGCTGCTGCTTCTCCGGGGGAAGTAAACGTGGGGAGCGGAAATGCGGGGAGTGTAAATGGGGGCAGCGGAAATGCGGGGGGCGGAAATGGGGGCAGCGGAAATGCGGGGGGCGGAAATGTGGCGGCAGCAAGAGGGGGAGCCGGAGGCAGCGGGGCGTTGGGTGGGGTATGCGCAGGGGGAAGCGCGGGGGGCGGGGCAGCGGGGGCGGGGGAAGCGGCTGGGGGAGAGAGTGGGCGCGCGGGTTGGTCTGCAGGCGCTGGTGCTTCTGGGGGGAACCAGCAGCAGCAGCACCAGCAGCAGCAGCAGCAACAGCAGCAGTAGCAGCAGCAGCAGCAGCAGCATAACTATCAATATCAGCAGCAGCAGCAGTTGCAACAGCAACAGCAGCAGCAGCAGCAGCAGCAGCAGCAGCAGCAGCAGCAGCAGCAACAGCAGCAGCAGCAGCAGCAGCAGCAGCAGCAGCAGCAGCAGCAGCAGCAGCAGCAGCAGCAGCAGCAGCAGCAGCAGCAGCAGCAGCAGCAGCAGCAGCAGCAGCAGCAGCAGCAGCAGCAGCAGCAGCAGCAGCAGCAGCAGCAGCAGCAGCAGCAGCAGCAGCAGCAGCAGCAGCAGCAGCAGCAGCAGCAGCAGCAGCAGCAGCAGCAGCAGCAGCAGCAGCAGCAGCAGCAGCAGCAGCAGCAGCAGCAGCAGCAGCAGCAGCAGCAGCAGCAGCAGCAGCAGCAGCAGCAGCAGCAGCAGCAGCAGCAGCAGCAGCAGCAGCAGCAGCAGCAGCAGCAGCAGCAGCAGCAGCAGCAGCAGCAGCAGCAGCAGCAGCAGCAGCAGCAGCAGCAGCAGCAGCAGCAGCAGCAGCAGCAGCAGCAGCAGCAGCAGCAGCAGCAGCAGCAGCAGCAGCAAGCATACATCTCAACACCATCTTCTGTCACCACCACTAGCAGCAGCAACCCCGCTCACCGTATTACTCAGCTCCCCTCCCTCACCCCGCTTCCCAATCCCGCCCTCCCGCTCCCCCCTCCGCGCCCCCCCCCCGCCCCTTCCCCCTGCATCTGCGCCCTCTCCTTCTTACCCCCCCTCCCACCCCCCACAAACTCCTGCTCTCCGCCCCTACCCTTCCACCCCTTACACTCACTCCCAAACCCACCCAAACATCCCCACCACTCCTGCTGCCACCCCCGCTACAAGCACACCCGCGTCTCTCCCTCCGCCCGTCTGCCCCTCCCCATGTATCCTCCCAGCTGCTGCTGCTTCCTTCCCAAACCCCCAGCAGCAGCAACCCTCTCGGTCACTGTCTCTCTCTGCTGTTGCCAGCCCAGCAAATGCATCCACGGGGACAGAACAAGGACAATTTTACAGAGGCACGAGCAACTATGGAAGCATGATGCAGCAGGCGTCACAAGAAGGCGGACAGGTGCAGAGCCAAGGGGGAAGCCAAGGGGGGACCCAAGGGGGAGCGGCTCTCCCGCTTCTTACTGGAAGGACCCTCACCTCCTCAGCCTCTGCACCTGCGCACGGTTCAGTGCTGCTTTCAACTGCTGCCTCTGCTGCTGCGGCTGCTGCTGCTGACGTTTCTTCTGGTGCCAACATCGGATGTGCTAACAACGGAGGTGGAGTTGGAGCAAGCAATGGTGCTGCTCTCCCCGTGGGTATAGCCACTCCGTCTTATGTCACACCCGCTGCAGTCACACCAGCTGCAGTCACGCTAGCTGCCGCTCAAACGCCCACCACTCCTGCTGCTCCTACGCTTCAACACTTCATGGGGCCTCCTCCTGGCCCCTCTGCTGCTTCCTCTCCTGCGGTTTCAGCTGGTGCTGGTGGCGCTGCTGGTGGTTGTGGCAGCGGTGCTTCTTCCCCTGCTACCTACGCTGCATCCAATGCTGGTGTGAATGGTGGCGCTGGTAACAACATGACCAGCTTTGGCCTTCAGGTGCAAGCGCAGGCGCATAACGGTAACCAGCAGGGGAATTGTGGTAACCAGCAGCAGCAGCAGCAGCAGCAGCAGCAGCAGCAGCAGCATCACCAGCAACACGAGCACCAGCACCAGCACCCGCATCAGCACCAGCACCCGTACCAGCATCAGCACCCGCACCAGCACCAGCACCAGCATCAATGCCCCTTACATGGATCCACCCCACACACTCACACTCACACTCCCTCATACACTCCCTCATACACTCCCTCATACACTCCCTCATACACTCCCTCACACTCTCAATCTCTACCCCATCCTCCCTCCCACACTCCGAACCAACCTCAAGCACAGCAGAAGCAGGTGGGTGGCGTTGCTCGTCCGCACATGCCACCCCACCTTACCCACTCCCAGTCCTTCCCTACCTCTCACCCTTCATCCCATCCCACTTCCTACCCTTCACCACACTCTCACTCCCTCACTCACTCTCTCACTCACTCCCATTCCCGAGGGCGGCTCTCCCCTCATGTTCAGCACGCCTCTTCTCCTGCCTCGTCCGCCTCTCAGCACCAAAACTATCAGCAACAACAACACCAGAGGCAGCAACAGCAGCAGCTACACCACCAGCAACCGCAGCAGCAGCAGCAGCAGCAGCTACACCACCAGCAACCGCAGCAGGAGCAGCAGCAGCAGCAGCAACAGCAACAGCAGCAGCAGCAGCAGCAACAGCAGCAACAGCAGCAGCAGCAGCAGCAGCAGCAGCAGCAGCAGCAGCAGCAATATTATCATCAACAGCAGCAGCAGCAACAGCAGCAGATCATTGGCCCCTCACCCTCCCACCTGTCAAGCTCCTGCCAGTCCCGTCAGCAGCGCCTCTACTGCTTTCCGCCCCGCACCCACTCCCACCCTCCGCCCTGCCCCTGCCCCTGAATACGCCTCGCCCCCTGCTGCTGGTACGCGTGCTTCTCCTGCCCCAGCTGTCGCTGCTGTCTTGGCTTTCTCTGGTTACCAGCAGCCGCATACGCATCTGCAACAGCCACAACATCAGCAGCAGCAACAGTTGCAGCAGCAGCAGCAGCAGTACGAGCAACAATACCAGCAATCGCAACAGCAGCAGCAGCAGCAGCAGCACAATCAATACCAGCAGCAACAGCAGCCCTTCAACCATTTCCCTCAGTCTGCTGCTCCTTCCACCGAACCTGCCACCGGTTCCCAACCCTACCAGACTCAATACCAAGCCTCTGCTGCAGGTCAGGTACCTGCCACGCCTTCCCACTCCGGTTTCGCTGCGCCTTCGTCTGCCGAACCTGCAGGTTCGATGGGTGCTCCTCCCGTACCTGCTGCTACAGGTGCTGCTACAGCTGCTGTTACAGGTGTTCGTACAGCAGCTGCTACTGGTATGGGCGCGGGGAGAGGAGCCTATTGGGGTGATTCTCCTGCCAACACTTACATAAGTGGTGCTCCTAGTGCGTCTGCACTTAGTGGGGGTCCTTCTATCCGCTTGCTCTCCATCCCCACCGCATCTCCTGCCACGTCATCCATGTCTGCGGGCCCTGCCACGTCAGCTAGTCGTGCCGTCTCTGCAGCACCTGCCACGTCAGCAGGTGGCGCTCGGTCCCCGCAACGGGGCGCTGTGTCGTCTGGCTCTGCGGGCATGCTGAGGCTGCCAGGTGGCATGCCACATCAGCAGCAGCAGCAGCAGCAGCAGCAGCAGCAGTATTCAGAGGGGCATTCATGCATGCAGCATCAAGTGCGGCAACAGCAGCAGCAGCAGCAGCGGCAGCACCAGCAGCAGCAGCAGCAGCGGCAGCAGCAGCAGCAGTTTAGCATGCCTGTAGGCATTGCCAGGCCTTCAGTCTCGGCTAGCCGAACTCTGCAAACTCAGCAGCAGCCGCAGCTGCAGCAGCCACACCAGTGTCAAATGCACCAGCCGCAGCAGCAGGCACAGCAACAGTTTCAGCTACAAACGCAGCAGCAGCAGCAGGCTGGGCAGTTGACACCAGCGGCTGTAGATTCAAACGGATACCAAATGCTTCCAGTCTCTTCTTTCACTCTATCTCCTTCCCAACCATCTGCGCCAGCCCCGTCTGGACTTGAGCAGTCAATGGCAGTTGGAGCGGTGGGAGAAGAAGGAAGGGAAGAGGGAGGGATGAGCTCTGGCATGCAGCAGCAGCAGGGGCAGCAGTTTCAACTGCAGCAACCGCCGCAACAGCAGCAGCAGCAGCAGCAGCAATTTCAGCTGCAGCAAACGCAGCAGCAGCAGCAGCAGCAGCAGCAGCAGCAGCAGCAGCAGCAGCAGCCAGAGGCGCTATATTCAAGCTACAATCCCACCAGCAGCTACGTGAGCAGCTACAACCGAAGCTCTGGTCTTTCCAATACCAACACTCTCACCCCTCCTGGTCCGGTAGGGAGCATGGGCCTGGGTGTTGGGTCCGGTAGTGCTGGCTACAGGGATAGCCACAACGAGAGTAACAGTGGGGGGAACACTACAGCTTCGGTTCACGACTCGTATGCTGCTCGGGGTGGTGGTGCTGCTGCTTCTGGTGCTGCTGGCGGTGCTGCTGGTGGTGGTATTGTTGGGGCAGGAGATGGGGGTTTCGGGGTTGGAGTAGCAGCAGAGGTGGTGGAGAGGGGAGCGGGGGAAGACAGGAGCTACACTTTCCCTAGTGGTGTGGTGACGCCTGCTGATCCTGCTACTCTGTTTGCTGCTCCGCAGCAGCAGCAGCAGCAGCAGCAGCAACTGCAGTGGCAGCAACCGCAGCAGCAGCAGTATCAGCAGCAGCAGCAGCAGCAACAGCAGCAGCAGTATCAGCAGCAGCAGCAGCAGCAGCAGCAGCAGCAGCAGCAGCAGCAGCAGCAGCAGCAGCAGCAGCAGCAGGTAATGGGAGCATTGCCGTACAACACTGCAGCAGGGGCGTGTGAAGGGGAGGCTGCTGCAGCAGCAGGAGCAACAGGAACGGCAGCAGCAGCAGGAGGAGGAGGAGGAGCAGCAGCAGCAGCAGCAGCAGTGCACGCCCAAATCCCGGACACTCAACGTTGATCTTACAGATCTACTCGAGATGGACGGTGGGGATGAACTGGGGGAGCAAGGCGAGGCCGTGAGAGCCGTAGATGGAATAGACAGTGAAATCTTAGGTGGACCGTTCAAAAAGCCACGGCTCTGGGACGAGAGGGAGGAGGAGATGGTGGGGGGGATAGCAGGGGTATCCGCCTCTCCTTTCTCCTGCTTTGGCCGCCTGTCCCCACTGTCACTCACAGAGGAGAGAGCGGAGAGTGGGGGGGAGGGGGGTGATGGGACGGAGATGGTGGGGGAACCGGGGAACCGGGGGGGAGGGATCATGGGTTTCGATATGAAGGGAGCTTCATGGGACTTTCTGGACGGGTGTTTGGATTTCATTTGAGGGAGAATGCAAGGGGGAACAGCAGCAGGAGGGAAGGAAAGCTTCGGAGGGGGTGGGAGGGGGTTTGGGCCTGCTAACTGCAAGGCCTTTTCTTCTTTGTATGCTATGGACTGTTTTTTCGACACTCATTTGTGTCCACTATGAGTTGGGGGAGGGGGAGAAGGTGGTGGGCGACGGGGGGGAACAGAGGGAGGGGAGTAGGATGAAAGATGAAAAGGGGAAAAGGGGAGGGGAAGCCGTGTGGAAAGAGAAGGAGCACTGCGGTGCTCCTAGCCTTGTGCTGCCAGTGCAACCACCATTGGATTGCACTTCAGGATATGATTCCGGTTCGCAACCAAGAGGACGACGAAGAAGGGAAGTTGAAGCGGAGGGGGGAGGAGGGGAGAGCTGCTATTAGCAGCTGCTTCCGAATGTGGAGCAGCTTGAAATATCAAACTACAACCGCGTGAAGACTTCTGAAGAGGTGCTCGACTCGACAGTCTGGCATCGACTCGGCAATTTCATTTCCTGCTTTTCTTTTATTTTCCGTTTCTTTCGTATTGTCAGGGAATAACCGCCCTCTACAGTAGGGTCAGTATCATCTATGCAGTGAGCTACGGCTCCTATTGCCGCTAAAATACTGTTCCTAGCTGTGTTGTTTTTGTTTGTACTCTATTTCAAATGTTTCTGCTACCCAATGGTTTAGAGTGTAAACCATTTTGCATTTCTGCTCCTCAGTGTCAATACAGGCAGAATTGAGCAATTTCAGTCCATATTACCTCTTAGAAACTAACTACAGCAGAATGAGTTGCATTGAATGGATTGGGGTACATATTCCTAACCCTAACTGTTTGTACCCCCTACTGCACAACCCACTAATGGCTAGAACATTTGACACACCCTTATAGCCTAAGTGGGGAGTGCAGAGTAACAACAAGCAACCTGTGGTCACAAGACCAGTCACAAACAAAAGACAAAACAAAGCTCAGGGTGGATCACAACGTCACCACACAGTCTGAGCGCAAACAACGGCCACAAGGCCAGTTCAAGAGTGTATATGCAAATATATACAATACAAGCAAAGAGAAGAGGCAAGAACTCACTACTGCAGTCTACTAGACCCAGTCTCAACGAGGCCTAACTGCAGACAGAACCGGCGGTGGTCACAAGGCTGAAGAGCCTTGGTGAAGATGTCTGCAGTGTTGGCCTCGGAGGCCACGAAGTCCAGACGTGCCTGCCCGCGTCTCTGCAACTCTCGAAGGAGGAAGTACCTGACGTCGATGTGCTTCACTCTGCTCTCCAGTCGAGGCTCACGACACAGGAGAATCATCGCCTTATTGTAAGCAAACAAGGTCGGTGCAAAGTTCGGCCGCTCACCAAGGTCAGTGAGCAAGAAGGTCAACCAGCGCAGCTCGGGCTCCGGCGTAGATCTCGGCCTCTGCGGTAGAAGTCGCAACAGAGGAGGACCGAGTAGACCTCCACGAAACAGCTCCAGAGCCCAGACTGAAACAGTAACCCTGCGTAGACCTCTGAGTCTCAACGTCGTCGGCGTACGAGGAGTCGCAGTGACCGGTGAGTACAACTGGCTGTGTCCCTCCAAGTACAAGCCCCATGTCTGATGTCGTGGCGAGGTACTTCGCCACCCTCTTAGCTGCTGTCCGGTGCACAGGACGGTGTCTCCCAGTCGCAACAAAGCGAGTAAAGATGCTAAGAGAGAAGGCGAGGTCCGGGCGAGTGTACGTCATCAGGTACATGAGGCAGCCCACCAGCTCTGCGTAGGGACCACTGGGCTCGAACGGCTCGTCAGGAAAAGGCCCAGTGAGTCTGTGGTCTACAGCAAGAGGAGTGGGTGTAGGAGAGGAGTGCTGAAGCCCGAACCGCTGAAGGACCTGCTGCACCATGTGTGACTGAGTCCGAGTAATGGTGCGAGCGGCTCTGTCCCTGGAGATCTGCAGGCCAAGGTAGCGGCGCAGTTCTCCAAGGTCAGTGCACGTGTGTCTCTTCTGCAGTTCGGACTTCACCTCCGCCAGTGCAACTGTGTCTGCTGTGGCAAAAACCAAGTCGTCAACGTAGACCAGAACGAAGAAAAGGTGTGGGCCCACGACGAGCAAACAGCGACGGGTCTGCGGAAGACGGCTCAAACCCGAGGTCGGACAGAGTAGAGCGAAGAGTGTCGTGCCACTCACGGGGTGCCTGGCGGAGACCGTAGACCGGTCGTCTGAGGCTCCACTGGGTCCCAGGCGGGAAGGTGCCAGTGAAGCCCGGAGGACGACGCAGCCAGATCTCCTCGTGCAGGCTGCCCTGGAGGAAGGCGGTGGAGAAGTCAAGGGAGTGTAGCTCGTAGTCCCTCTGCGCCGCTACGTGAAGTAACACCCGAAGAGTGGTCATCTTCGGGGTGGGCGCGAAGGTCTGAAAGAAGTCAACCCCCTCGCGCTGACTGAACCCTCTAGCCACGTAGCGTGCCTTGAAGACTGGGGGAGATCCCGGCGGCCGCTTCACCTTGAAGATCCACATGCCGTCGACTATGTTCGCCCCTGGGGGGAGAACCTCGTCAACGTAAGTGCCTGTGGACCTGTAGGAGGCCATCTCTGCATCCATGGCAGCTCTCCACTGAGAGGCCCAAGGCCCTGACACTGCCTCAGCGTAAGTGCGAGGAGTAGGTATGTCAGGAGCGTCGGGGTCTCCCTCAGGAGCGAGCAGCATGGCACAGAGATGAGGCGAAGCAGCTGCCAGGAACTCTAGCTCAAACCATCTATCCTCTAGGACGACACAGCCAAGGGCAGACTCACCCCCGGCGGACAGAGGACGGACAGGAGGAGCGGCCACAACACGAGTGGCGTAGTCAAGGCGACGCGTAGCAGTAAAGTCAGTGACAGCGGCAGTGAGGACCGCGACAGAGGAAGGAGAGGCACGGGGGTCTGTAACAAGAGAGGCGAGAACACGAGAGAGAGTGGGGCGGTACGTGCGGTAGTAGTCAGTGACCGGAGTGGACAGGGAGGCAGTGAGGGACGACTCAGGAGGACGAGGAAGAACAGACGGAGGAGGACGAGGAGGACTAGGACGAGACAACACGGTACGGAGGTCAGTGACAGGTGACGAGGGACGAGCACAGGGAGGACGAGAGGCCCAAGTGTGGGCGAGAGGAGAGGGAGACGGAGGAGACTGAGAACGAGGGAACACAGCCGGAGCGGAGTCCGGAGGAGGAAACGTAGGACCAAACACAGGAGGAGAGGAGGGGAGACCAAGGGTCCGAAGGCCAGTAACAGGGGCCGGAGGCTGCTCCGGCTGCTGCTGCTGCTGCTGCGGCGGCGGCTGCTGCTGCTGCTGCTGCTGCTGCTGCTGCTGCTGCTGCTACTGCTGTAGCTCCCGCTGCAACTCCAACCTCTCACGCTCCACCCGCTGCTGAACCTCCAACCTCTCACGCTCCAAACGTTGTTGCTCCTCACGTGCAAGACGAAGACGGGCCTGGTGTCGAGTCGGGTAGGAGTGAGGAGGAGGAGTGGTGGCAGGAGACGAAGAAGGGGAACCGGCTCCGCCCTCGACAGGACCCGGCTGAGCACCCCCAGGGCAAGTACCCCCTGCAGCAGCACGACCAGCACCAGTAGGAGGTGTACCTGCACCCCCAGTCGTGGTGCCTCCAGTGGCACCAGCACCAGCCCCAGACTCTCCAGCTCCAGAAACACCACCAGCGCTAGCACCACCTGCACCCTCGGAACGGGCAGCTGCGGCAGGTGCACGCTCAGCTCCAACTCCAACACCCCCAGAACGGGCGGCTCCTGTAGGTGCACGAACAGCTCCAGCTCCAGCGCCATCACCCCCAGAGCGAGCACCGCCAGAGCCCTCACCTCGAGCACCAACACCCTCAGAGTCCGCAGTGGCCGGTAAAGGAAGCGCTGACGGCTGCTGCGGAGGCTGTGAGGATGACTGTGGGGAAGGAGGAGAGACCTCGGAGGGGTACCGAGGGGGGGGGGGGAGAAGCGTGGGACACACCAGATGGAGCGGGAACAGGGGGGGGTACCGGAGGAGCAGGGGCGGGAGGAGGAGGAGCTGGAGCCAGGAAGAGGGGAGGGGGGGGAACCGGGAGACCTCGACAGGGGTACCGGACGTAGTAGGGGACGGACTCGTCGAAACGGACGTCACGAGAGTCAAAGAACCGGTGGGAGGGAGGGTGGTAAAAGGTGAAGTCAGAGGAGTCCTCTGGGAAACCAAGGAAGACACAGGGGATGGCGCGAGGCGAGATCTCGTCCACAGAGGTGTCGCGGACAAGAGCCAAGCAGCCCCAGACACTAAACCTCGACGCAACACCAGGGGACCCTGTCCAAAGACTGGTCGGTGAAGCCCCTGGCCGAGAGACGCGAGGCCAGAGGTTCAGCTGGTGAGCGGCGTACCGAGCCGCGTAGGGCCACAGAAAATGGGGCGCGCGGGCGTGGATCATGGAGGTGCGGGCAATCTCCATGACCAGGCCTAAGCGGCGCTCAGCAACCCCATTCTGCTGTGGAGAGTCTGGAAGAGTCCAGGACTGGGTGATGCCCTGCTCAGCACAGAATCTGGTGAGAACGCCGGAGCGAAACTCACCCCCACGGTCGGAGTGGAGACAACTGACACGACGACGGCGAGTACTCTCGGTGGCGAGCAGCCACCGGATCAGCGTAGAAGTCACGTCGGACTTCTTCGCCAAAGGGAACACGGTGGTGTACCGAGAGTAGTCGTCAACGACCACCAGAAAGAAACTCTCTCGCTCAGGGCCAAGACAGCGAGCGGGGCCCCAGACGTCTAAGTGGAGAGTCTCGAAGGGCTCGGTGGCCGGACGAAGGGAGGAGGAGTGAGGGGTGGCGCGCAGCCGACCCTGGACACAAGGACCGCACGGAGGAGCTGGGGACGGCGGGAGTGGCGGGAGGACTCGGGGGAGGCGCAAGACAAGACGCTGACTGGACATAGCGCGGAGACGAGGGAGGGACGGGTGACCAAGGCGGTGGTGCCAAAGGAGGGAGGGGTGGGCAAGCGACCGACACGAGCACGACGCAGCAACCTGACCGGACACAGCAACCTGACTGGGCTCGGCAACCTGGTGGGACGGAGGAACCTGACGGGGGTCGGTGCGGAGGGTGTACAGACCGGAGCCCGGCTCCTGGCGAAAAGTGGCCAAGGGGGCGTACGTGTCACCGTCCACACAGACCGCGGTGTCACCAGAAGGCTCAACCCAGACCCCGACGTGCTGTCTCGCCAGGGGGCCCACACCAACCAGGTTCCTAGAGAACGTAGGAACGTGGAGGCCAGTCAGGGAACCGGAAGGGGCAGCTGGGCACGGGAGGGTAGTGGCGTGAGTCGCAATGACCGGTCCCGAGGAGGGATCGGCCAGTGCTATAGAGACTGGCGCCGGCAGTGGAGAGAGAGTCGTGCAGTCGCGGAAGAAGCACTGCGTCGCTCCGGAGTCCAGTGTGAAGGAGAGCGTGTCCGCCGAAGGAGGGCCTGTACTACTAGCTAAACAAGATCCTACACTAGCACCTACTCTAGCAACAGGCAAAGATCCTACGCTAGGTACAGGCAAGTACACAGATCCAGCAGCACTATAGTCAACATCAGCATACATGACATAAGACCTAGCATCATCCATAGGCATATCAAAAACAGAGATGCCACGAGCAAGAAGTGTCCCCCAGCGTGGCGGCGGGGGAGCAGAGGGGCCGTGGTGCAAGCGGTAGAGGTCGTCGAGACGACTGAAGCAGCGTGCAGCAGATTGGGCAGGGCGGCCACTGTACGAGTCCCTACGTGGACCCATAAGGATCCAGTACTCACAGGGACCAACGTCGCGGCCGGCCGAGCGAGGTCCCCAGCTAGAGGGGGGGCCGTTGCGCCCAGTGCTTGGGGGACCCGCGGACCTCCACTACTGCGGAGGGCCCCACGGCTGGGGCTGCTGCTGTCGTGGGCGCTGCTGCTGGCCCTCTCGCTGCTGCTGCTGTCCCTGCTGCTGCTGCTGTCCAGGCGGTGGCAGCTGCTGAGAAGCCGGCTGCTGCTGCTGCTGGAACCCCTCACCACCAGTGAAAACTCCACCGTCGAGAGGAGGGCCGTCAGGTCCCGAGCCACCCCCACCACCACTCCCACCACCTGCTCCACCGCCACCGCCACTACCCGCACCACCTCCAGTACCCCCGCCGCCCTTCCCGCCCTTCTTACCGGCCTTGCCACGTTTCTGTCCGCCAGAGACAGAAACAGCCGCCGTCTCCTCAAAGGCTGAAGACGTGGGGGTGGCAAGTGAGGCAGTGAAGGTGGGAAGCTGCGGCACCGCACACCCCTCAAAAAGACGAGGAGGAGGCGCGGAAGAGGCAGAGGCAACAGTGAGGAGGTTACTCTCGATCTTCGAGAGAGCAGTCTCAAGAAGATCGATAGTAAGCTCAGTGGGGTGCTTCAGGAGAAGCGCGTCGCGGGCTGTGGCTAGGCGGTCAGGGAGGCGAGTGACTAGCCAGTGAATAGTGAGCCACATAGGGGGCGGGGCAAGGGCAAGCTGGTCCTCAGTGCAAGCAGCGCGAAAGCGAGCGTCAAGGGAGCGAAGGTGGGTAGCGAGGTCGGAAATAGTATCAAAGGAGGCGAGGTCAGGGTAGATGAAGGGCACGAGAAGGCGACTGAGGGAGGCAGAGGAGGGAGTGGAGTAGCGAGCAACAATGGCCTTATACAAATCGGCGGCGGACTTGACCTGAGTGAAGTGGACCGCCTCTGTCGGCGGGAGAAGATCGGGCAGAGCGAGGCAGGCAGCGGCGTCACGAGACTCCCACACGTCCCGAGCTAAGAACTGACGCTGGTACTCGGCCTCCTGCTCAGGAGTAGGCGGTGGGGTAGTGGGCAGCGGTTTAGGCTGCGGAGGGGCGGTCTGAGTGCCGGACGCGTGCGCAAACAGGTGCACGCCATCCTGCCGCTGGCTCTTAAGGTGGCGCTGCGCCTGCGTAAGCCACGTACTAAAGTCAATCGGTCTCCCCTCAGGGTCAAAGCGAAGTACTCGGGAGGTCGCCATAGGGGGCGAAACTGAGAGAGCGCGGCTGCCAGCCGCGGGAGGGTGAGGCAGTGAGTGGCGGGTGGCAGGCGTGCAAGCGGGCCGGCAGGCGTGCGGGCTGATGGGTGCACAGGCGAGTAGGCGGCGCGGCGCGCTGGCTGGCGGGCGGCGCGGCGGGATGACGGGCGGGCGGCGCGGCGCGCTAGTGTGCGCGCTGGCGGGCGCGCTGGCGTGCGCGCTGGCGGGGCGCGCTGGCGTGCGTGTGGCCTGGCTGGCGCGCTGGGGGGCTGCCAGGTTAGCGCGCTGGCGGGCTGCTAGGTTAGCGCGCTAGGAGGGCGTGAGAGAGGGAGGGGCCGGCGGGCTGGCGTGGAAACGACGAGCGACGGGCGGTTTGAGTGGCACGCTAGGAACGGCGGAGGATCGTGGAACCTACTGCTGATACCATCTTAGAAACTAACTACAGCGGAATGAGTTGCATTGAATGGATTGGGGTACATATTCCTAACCCTAACTGTTTGTACCCCCTACTGCACAACCCACTAACGGCTAGAACATTTGACATAACCCTGGACATTTTCGTGTTCTTGTTTTGTGGACATTATTCATCCCATATGAAGCAGCACTGGAATACCTGTATTTGAGAATTACCTCACAACCAGTCTATGTAAGCAGATATATCATACTGTTTATGAATCGTCAAATTATAATAAATTATCCAGCTGCAAAAAGCCAACCTGAAGGCCAGATACCGGTACGCGAATAGGGTCACCTCGCCTCTGTCCTTCAAGGGCTGCACTGCACGACACCGATTCACAGCACCGTGCTGGACCAGAAGAAACCAGGAGGGTAGAGTTTAAAGGTGCCCTGCCTTGATTTGGGTACGAGGCAAGGGGGAACATGAAAGCTCACCTGAAGGACATCGGATCAGAGCCAAGCTGAAACAATCCAGATCAATTTTCGTGGTCTAACCCTCTCACTGCAGCATCAGTGCAGGGCTGGCTGGGAGTGGGAACCGAGAACTTTCCAGACACCTTTGCAAACACATTGCTTCTCATTGTCGTCAGGGCTGGGATGGGAACGAACCAGGCTAGACCATCCAGCTGCCTTAGTCTGCGCCTCACACTTACCCTTGGGAGCAAACAGCAGGTTCTCAAAATCAAGCAGGCTGCTGCACCTCTCTGGTATCACATCCACAGCACCACCAACCCCTCTCCTTGCCTTCCCCCAGTAGATTCCTTGGCCTGCTAACCGTGAGATATCTAGACACTACAGGCGCCTCTCGCTTTGCCCTAACTCCTGCCGGCCACATCCGCAGCACCACCGACCCCACTTCCCGCCTTCCCCAGCGATTTCACCTCCCCTTGGCCTGCTAACCTTGAGATGGCTTGACTCTGCAGCACACCTCGCTATGCCCTATCTCCTGCCTGCCCTCTCACTGAACATCAGGGCTGGGAACCAGGCTGAACCACCCAGATGCCTTTTTCTGCGCCTCACACATACCCTTCTGTTGCAAAGACTTGACCTCCCAGCTCTTAACTTCAACCCTCTCATTCAACATCGGGGCTGGGAACCAGGCTGAACCACCCAGACGCCTTCTTCTGCGCCTCACACATACCCTTAGGAGCAAACGGCAGGCTCTCTAGTCCAAGCATGCTGCTCCTCTCAGGAATCACATCCGCAGCACCACCACCAACCCCCCTTCTCACTTTCCCCAGCGTCTTCCCCCCCCCCTGGCCTGATGAGCCCGAATTGGCTAGGCTTGATAAGCAGCTTTCACTGGAGGATCGATGCATAAGGGAGGATTTCTTTTTTATAGGGGATTGAATTACTCGGTCTAGCGGCCTCTGGGATTTGGTGGGCAGAGCAAGTAAAGGGGAGTCTTGACCGGGGGTAAATGATAGCCCGGCATAGGATAAATCAGGGTATGAATCTACCCTGCGGTGGAAATTCCCCACAAATTTGTCTGGCTGGATGGGGCTGTGAAAGTGCTGAGGTATAGAGTGGTCTGAAGGAGTCGGTATGAGGTGTTTGGAGGTAGGTTGGCTGTAGCTGGCTCGATAGCTGCTCAATTGATTGTAACCAGATGAATTGTAGCTGAGTAAACTGTTAACAGGTCGGCTATAGCCTTCGCTATTCCAGGGCTGGAAATCGGGAAAAGATTCCACCTTCCGAAATCCTGAAAATCCCAAGGTTTGGAGCGGTGAAGGGGAGTGCAGAGTGGCAGTGTGCTCCAGCGAAAGCAGGTTCGGCACCGAACCTATTTTCCGCATAATGCTTGCTGTTGTATCGTGATGGTGGTGCGGGGAAGAGAAAAACGCCCCCACACTACCTTCTTGCCCTGCTTTCATCCCTGGTTTCACCCCTTGCAGAAATTCCATACTGCTGGAGCGGTCCAGATTGCTTTTGCCGAGAAGCTTCCTCGAAAGAAATGAGGCTTTGAGGGACGCAGCTGCATCACCATGGGAGGGCGCAATCAGGTCAACCTTCCAAGATTCGATGGCTGGTTTGAGTGAGCCAAGAGGGTATGCTATCTCCTCATCTGCTGGAAAGTCATCAGCATCACCCAGCTTGGATGCACCAATTCTTGCAGTACCAGCTACCACACTGCCAATACCACCAGCAGCAGCCGCAGTAGCACGGTCAGCAGCAGCTGCAGCACTGCTGATCTTTCCAGCTAGCAGTGATGCCTTGAAGGAAAGCATGGGGTCGTGAGAGAGAGGGTCGACTCCCACAGCAGCGGTATGGCAGTCAGCTGCAGGATGCACAGAGGCGGAGGGCTTGCACTCAAGCCCTGATGGCACGTGGCTGGAGAGGCGTGGTACTGGCGCTGCTGCTTTTGCTGCTGCTGCTGCTGCTGCTGTTCTTGCTGCTGCTCCTGCTGCTGCATCTGTTTCTGCTGGTGCTCCTGAAACGGTTGTGCTGGCAGCAGTGCTGTCACTCAGCTGCTGACACAGCAGAGCCACCTCAAGAATGCTGTATGAGGAAGGGGAAACGGGGGAAACAGCTGGTGATGTGACAGCAAGTATACCTTTAGAAGCAGGTACAGCTGTAGTTGTCAGAGCAGGGAGGTTCGGCAGGTTTGGTTCGTAAGAAGGGCTGGACAGGTTCGGAATGTACGACGGATTCGATAGCTTTGAAACTGTGCTTCCCGTTTCGCCGCCCCCTGTAATTGCTTCCCCGGCTGTTGCGGCCGCCGCAGCTGCTACTGCCGCCGCTGCTGCTGCAGCTGCTGTTGCTGCCGTTTTCGTTGCACCACCATCCCCAGAGGCAGCAAGACCCAGGTTCGGACGGAACTGGGAGCTTTCCCAAGCCTGCCAGCTGGCTGTAGCGGCGGTTACGGCGGCTGCTACAGCCTGGCAGCGGATTCGGTGGAGCTGTGAGTGCCAGTCAGAGTGGGAGGAGGCGAGGGCGCGGCGAGAGGCCTCTGCTGATGCAGTGGCTGCTGCGAGAGAGATGGATTGGGAGCAAAGGGATTGCTGGGACGGGGGAAGTGGGATTGAAGGGGGAGGGGGGTGGGGTGAGGGGAAGGCAGGAGCGGGAAGGAAGGAGGGAGGAGGGAGGAGGGAGGAGGGAGGGAGAGAGAGGGAGAGAGGAAAAGAGCAAGGCAGGATGGGAGGGTGAAAGAGAGTGAGGAAAGAGAGAAGAATGGGGAGAGGAAGAGAGGAATCGGATGAAATGGGACGAGAAGGCAGTGGGAGGGGGACACGGATACAAAGCACAAGAAGCAAGAGAAAAAGGAAGGAAGAAAAAAAGAAAGAAATAAAGGAACCAACAAACAAGAAGACAAGCTGGCAAGGAGATCTGGAAGATCCACAATGCCCAAGAACAAGAGCAGGTGATGGTAAAAAAACACATGATTTCAAATCAGGTTTCACGAATAACAACGGAAGCACAGCATCTCCTTCTACCCATCTCCATCCACCCAAACACCTCCACATGCGCCTATCTGACGATAAGACCCGATCGGCCTAGATCCGTCCTTGTAAGTGACAAGGCATGGCAAGACAGCATGCTGGACGCTAAAGACTGCGAGAATATGTTGTCTTGTCGAGCAAGTGATTGCTCTGCAAGGTAACACTTGCGGGAGTCTCTTGCTGCAGTCCTCACTCTCAGCACGAAGGCTGCAGGAAGGACACAGCGCACGACACGAAAAAAGAGAAGGGAAAATGCAGGAAGGACAAAAAAAAAGGGGGACTCAGAACCGGGAATACAGTCTAAAAAAAGTTTTGTGTCTTTGCAGTTTCGATATTCGCCTGACTCATTTCTACCGTAACCAATCCGTACCGCACACACTAACCAAACAGCACAACCAAAGGTCTCAAACTTCACGAGTGGGAGAGGGGAGGGAGGACTGAGTTAGGACTGAGAAAGTGGGGGCGGGCAGGAAAAATTCCAGCTTCTCACCTGCAAAATTTGGATCTGGGATTTGTCCCGAGCGCTTATTATCTCAGTGGCTTTCCGTCCACTGATCAGCTGCTGCTCCAGCTGGGCTGCTCTCGCCCTCTCTGCTGCAGCAGCCGCCCTGGCAGCATCTGCTGCAGCCCTGGCTGCTCTCAGCTCTGCTTCCAGTTCTGCCACTCGCCTTGCAAGCTCGCCCGTGATCTCCTCACACTGATGGCTTTGCTTGCAGGCGCATCCATTCGAACCGCTCTGCATCGCAGTGGGAGTAGGGGAGGTAGTAGAGGAAGCAGGGCTGCTGCCAGGGCCAGGAGTTGGAGTTGGGACCGGAGGGACGGTGGGAGATGGAGATGCAGCCGAATGGACGGTAGGAGATGGAGCTGAAGCAGCCTGGCCTCCCACAAGGGCGCGGATCCAAGGTGAGGCTCCTGCATGCGCTGCTGCTGCTGCTGCTGGAGGAGAAAGCTTCTGCTGTGCCTGCTGCGGTTGGGAAACAGCAGGTACTGATGCTTTGACTGGCTTGGTCAGGGTGGCTTTGCCCTTGGACTGCTGCTGCTGCTGTGTGAGGCTCAGCGGAACCGCAGGAGGGCTCTTCTTGTGCGCGACCCTCGCAGCATAAGACGCATTTGCCGGGCCTTCAGTCTTCTTCACCACTGCTGCTGAATCTGATGCTGTAGCCTCGCCTGCAACCTTCCTGCTGTAGCTGCCCCCAGACAGCCACCCGCTCACCTCACTCACTCTGTTCGGAGCCTTCTCACCGCTCCCCACCGGAATAAACCCATCACTACCCTCCGCAACCCCAGCACCAGACCCAACCCCGCCACTAACCCTGCCAACCCCACCAGAGCCCTTCTTGCTAGCAGCCGCCATGATTTCAAAAATATCCTGAGTGTCATACTCGCTCTCCCCATCCTCCCCCTCCCCTTCCCCGTCCTCGTCTTCTGCAGTGCTCATGCCAGAGCTATCAGTGGTCTGACCAAAGTCCAGGACAGAACTCACAGGGGACATACTGGGTCGGCTGGACGATTCCGGGGTCTTAACCACCAGATTCTGCACATCACCCACCAACCCTGCAGACCCCACCGAACCTGCAGCCAAACCTGCTGCCGAGCCTGCCGCCGAGCCTGGCCCTTCCGCCAGCCCCTGCAGTTTGCTGGTCAGGGAGGCTATCCCCTTGGGAGTCTTGCTCTTGCCTTTCCCGGCCTTCTTCTTGTCCTTGCCGCTCTTGGCGCCTGCTGCTACGGGTGCGTTTGGCTTGGAGGCGGCAGCATCATGGGCATCATCAGCGAAAAGCTCCAAAAGTTCCAATTGCCGCCTCGCTACCTCCTCCTCCAAAGCCTTCCACTTCTCCTCCTGCAATCAAACCCCACGCACGGACAGACAGACAGACAGACAGATGATTGGTTTGAGCTGGCTGGGTAGTCTTTTCAGGCGCCTCAAAAGTCTGGCTGGGTAGTTCTAGTGCGCCTGCTGGTGCGATTGTGTGGGGCTTGGAGGAGGCGGCATTAGAGGCATCATCAGCGAACAGCTCTAGAAGCTCCAGTTGCCGCCTCGCCACCTCCTCTACCAAAGCCTTCCACTTCTTCTCCTGCACCCATTCCCGATGCGAATACACACAGACACGCAGACGGGCCCATGGTTGGGATGAATGGTTATCCATTAACAGCCTCACTGCCTCTAGGGCTGCCCATATCCCTGCAGCGGGTCCGGTCCCTCTAAGTAAGAGGGAACGAAAACAGTGGAAACAATGTAGAATAAGTGTGGGAGAGTGCTGCAGGATCAGCAACTCGAATCCCAGCAAAGATCAAGAGCCTGCGAGTGATGTTAGAGTCGACTCCCAACTAAGTCTGCGCTGCAGAATTGATTCACCACTCACCGCGATCGCAACAACTAAGCGAAGAGGCCTTGGATGACATCCGAGTTGACTCACAATCGAGACTGCACAGCAGGATCAATCAACCACTCACCAGGATGGCAGCAGAGGCGGAGCCTTTGGGTGCGTCCATGAGAGCAGTGCGGCCCTTCTTGCACCTCTTGGTCATGCTCGCGCCCTTGGCGCACAGCAGCTCACTGCAGGGTAGGAAGGAACACGAAACAGACAAGAGAAAGGGAAGGGTACTGAGGGGGCGAAGCCTTGATCTTGCTCTTCCCCCCTTCTTGCACCTCCTGGTCATGCTCGCACCCTGGCGCACAGCAGCTCACTGCAGGGGGGGGGCACACAACAACTAACGAGATTCAGAAATAGCGGTGATTCACAGATTGGTAATGATGCCCTTCTTGCACCTCCTGGTCATGCTCACACCCCTGGCGCACAGCAGCTCACTGCAACAGACGATCGAGACATGCGGGAGACAGGGATAACAACTTAGGTGCCATGAATAATCCTGCTTGCACCTCACGCCCCTGACGCACAGAAGCTGATTGCCAGAGCTTGCGGCAGTTCACCCCCCTGTCTCCCCCCGGTCACCCATGTTGAAGTCTCGCTCTGTGCGCATCGAAGTGTCTAACAGCCTCTGCACAACCCTGAGGCGGGTGGATAGCACACAGTCGGCAGCATCGAGGTGAGAACCATGGTGCAGTGCAAACAAGCTCTCGCCATCAACAGCAGCGACGTCAGCGCCTCCTGCCAGCAACGTCAAGTCTAAAAGTGACTAAAGAACATGCATTCTTACACAGGAACAGGACTTACACGCAGTCAGCAGCATCAAGGCGAGCGCCGTGGTGCAGAGCAGACAGGCCTTCTCCATCCACAGCACTCACGTCCGCGCCTCCTGCCAGCAGCGCCTCTGTTGCCGGCACTGAGCTGCGCCCCACTGCATGCATCAGTGCTGTCTTGCCCTCTGACGTGCGCGCATTCACGTCTGCGCCTGCCTGCTTGGGAGACGAGGAGTGAGGAGAGGGGATATGGGTCCTTATTCACTGTTCAGCCACCATCCAGCTGAGGCCCGCCCCACTGCATGCATCAGTGCTGTTTTGGCATTCACGTTTGCTCCTATCCCACTACTCATAGCTTGTGTCTTCAGGAGGTTCATTACTCAGCTTGTATCTTCCACAGTCCCCCATAAACACATGGACAGTTGCTGCTCTCACCTGGATGAGCAGGTGGATCCAGTATACATGCATACCAAACCTGAAGAGCAGAAATGAGGGATGTGTTTTGAGACGTCTCAAAACACGCTTGGATCCAGTATGCATGCATGCCAGAACTGAAGAGCAGAAATGAGGGGTGTGACGCCTGGATGCAGCCTGGCATGGCATGCTTTTCTCATCACTCACACATCCTGTCTCAATACATCTCACTCACGACTCTTGCCCTCCAAAGGCCAGCATGTGTGTTGGCCCTCTGCAGCAGCAATAAGGGGCGTCAGGCATCCATACTGCCATTTTTTCTGTGTATCACAGACAGCCTACTCCCACAACTCATGCTATCCAGAGCCCCTGGAATGGTTACCTGGACAAGCAGGTGGATGCAGCGTGCATGGCGGCCCTCAGCAGCAGCAATGAGGGGCGTGACGCCTCCATGCGACCTCGCATCGACACCAGCTCCATGGCGCACGAGCGCTGAGAGAGCCTCTTCATGCCCGTTGTATGCCTGTGAAAAGGGCGGAAGAGACACATGACACGTGAGGCTTCTGAGTTCATGACACGTGAGGCTTCTGAGTTGACTCAGAAGTCGCGACAGCAACTCTGAGACAGGTAGCCAATCAAAACGAAGATAAGCATGAGATTCGGAATTCAAGTTTTGCTAACTAGAGTCCACTTACAGCTGCAATAAGAGGCGTCACTCCCACTTTGTCCCGGGCGTCGGGCTGAGCTCCCACTTCAAGCAGGAGTTGTACGCAGCTGCATGAGACACACACGCAGAGGGGCACCACGGAGGAGCGTTGAGTGTTCATTGAAGGAGCGTTAGGGAGGTTGGAAGAGCAACGAGGGAGCATGGGGGGAAGAATGGGGAGCAATGCGGGAGTATGGGGGGAAGAATGGGGAGCAATGCGGGAGAATGGGGGGAAGAATGGGGAGCAATGCGGGAGCATGGGGGGAAGAATGGGGAGCAATGCGGGAGCATGGGGGGAAGAATGGGGAGCAATGCGGGAGCATGGGGGGAAGAATGGGGAGCAATGCGGGAGAATGGGGGGAAGAATGGGGAGCAACGAGGGAGCATGGGGGGAAGAATGGGGAGCAATGCGGGAGAATGGGGGGAAGAATGGGGAGCAATGCGGGAGTATGGGGGGAAGAATGGGGAGCAATGCGGGAGTATGGGGGGAAGAATGGGGAGCAACGAGGGAGCATGGGGGGAAGAATGGGGAGCAATGCGAGAGTATGGGGGGAAGAATGGGGAGCAATGCGGGAGTATGGGGGGAAGAATGGGGAGCAATGCGGGAGAATGGGGGGAAGAATGGGGAGCAATGCGGGAGTATGGGGGGACGAATGGGGAGCAATGCGGGAGAATGGGGGAAGAATGGGGAGCAATGCGGGAGAATGGGGGGAAGAATGGGGAGCAATGCGGGAGTATGGGGGGAAGAATGGGGAGCAATGCGGGAGAATGGGGGGAAGAATGGGGAGCAATGCGGGAGTATGGGGGGACGAATGGGGAGCAATGCGGGAGAATGGGGGGAAGAATGGGGAGCAATGCGGGAGAATGGGGGGAAGAATGGGGAGCAATGCGGGAGTATGGGGGGAAGAATGGGGAGCAATGCGGGAGCATGGGGGGAAGAATGGGGAGCAACGAGGGAGAATGGGGGGAAGAATGGGGAGCAACGAGGGAGCATGGGGGGAAGAATGGGGAGCAATGCGGGAGAATGGGGGGAAGAATGGGGAGCAATGCGGGAGTATGGGGGGAAGAATGGGGAGCAATGCGGGAGTATGGGGGGAAGAATGGGGAGCAACGAGGGAGCATGGGGGGAAGAATGGGGAGCAATGCGGGAGTATGGGGGGAAGAATGGGGAGCAATGCGGGAGTATGGGGGGAAGAATGGGGAGCAATGCGGGAGTATGGGGGGAAGAATGGGGAGCAATGCGGGAGAATGGGGGGAAGAATGGGGAGCAATGCGGGAGCATGGGGGGAAGAATGGGGAGCAACGAGGGAGCATGGGGGAAGAATGGGGAGCAATGCGGGAGAATGGGGGGAAGAATGGGGAGCAATGCGGGAGAATGGGGGGAAGAATGGGGAGCAATGCGGGAGTATGGGGGGAAGAATGGGGAGCAATGCGGGAGAATGGGGGGAAGAATGGGGAGCAATGCGGGAGAATGGGGGAAGAATGGGGAGCAATGCGGGAGAATGGGGGGAAGAATGGGGAGCAATGCGGGAGTATGGGGGGAAGAATGGGGAGCAATGCGGGAGCATGGGGGGAAGAATGGGGAGCAATGCGGGAGTATGGGGGGAAGAATGGGGAGCAATGCGGGAGAATGGGGGGAAGAATGGGGAGCAATGCGGGAGCATGGGGGGAAGAATGGGGAGCAATGCGGGAGAATGGGGGGAAGAATGGGGAGCAATGCGGGAGAATGGGGGGAAGAATGGGGAGCAATGCGGGAGTATGGGGGGAAGAATGGGGAGCAATGCGGGAGAATGGGGGGAAGAATGGGGAGCAATGCGGGAGAATGGGGGGAAGAATGGGGAGCAATGCGGGAGTATGGGGGGAAGAATGGGGAGCAATGCGGGAGAATGGGGGGAAGAATGGGGAGCAATGCGGGAGAATGGGGGGAAGAATGGGGAGCAATGCGGGAGTATGGGGGGAAGAATGGGGAGCAATGCGGGAGAATGGGGGGAAGAATGGGGAGCAATGCGGGAGTATGGGGGGAAGAATGGGGAGCAATGCGGGAGTATGGGGGGGAAGAATGGGGAGCAATGCGGGAGAATGGGGGGAAGAATGGGGAGCAATGCGGGAGTATGGGGGGAAGAATGGGGAGCAATGCGGGAGTATGGGGGGAAGAATGGGGAGCAATGCGGGAGTATGGGGGGAAGAATGGGGAGCAATGCGGGAGAATGGGGGGAAGAATGGGGAGCAATGCGGGAGCATGGGGGGAAGAATGGGGAGCAATGCGGGAGTATGGGGGGAAGAATGGGGAGCAATGCGGGAGTATGGGGGGAAGAATGGGGAGCAATGCGGGAGTATGGGGGGAAGAATGGGGAGCAATGCGGGAGTATGGGGGGAAGAATGGGGAGCAATGCGGGAGTATGGGGGGAAGAATGGGGAGCAATGCGGGAGTATGGGGGGAGGAATGGGGAGCAATGCGGGAGTATGGGGGGAAGAATGGGGAGCAATGCGGGAGAATGGGGGGAAGAATGGGGAGCAATGTGGGAGCATGGGGGGAAGAATGGGGAGCAATGCGGGAGGATGGGGGGAAGAATGGGGAGCAATGCGGGAGAATGGGGGGAAGAATGGGGAGCAATGCGGGAGTATGGGGGGAAGAATGGGGAGCAATGCGGGAGAATGGGGGGAAGAATGGGGAGCAATGCGGGAGTATGGGGGGAAGAATGGGGAGCAATGCGGGAGAATGGGGGGAAGAATGGGGAGCAATGCGGGAGTATGGGGGGAAGAATGGGGAGCAATGCGGGAGAATGGGGGGAAGAATGGGGAGCAATGCGGGAGAATGGGGGGAAGAATGGGGAGCAATGCGGGAGAATGGGGGGAAGAATGGGGAGCAATGCGGGAGAATGGGGGAAGAATGGGGAGCAATGCGGGAGTATGGGGGGAAGAATGGGGAGCAATGCGGGAGCATGGGGGGAAGAATGGGGAGCAATGCGGGAGTATGGGGGAAGAATGGGGAGCAATGCGGGAGAATGGGGGGAAGAATGGGGAGCAATGCGGGAGCATGGGGGGAAGAATGGGGAGCAATGCGGGAGAATGGGGGGAAGAATGGGGAGCAATGCGGGAGAATGGGGGGAAGAATGGGGAGCAATGCGGGAGTATGGGGGGAAGAATGGGGAGCAATGCGGGAGAATGGGGGGAAGAATGGGGAGCAATGCGGGAGAATGGGGGGAAGAATGGGGAGCAATGCGGGAGTATGGGGGGAAGAATGGGGAGCAATGCGGGAGAATGGGGGGAAGAATGGGGAGCAATGCGGGAGAATGGGGGGAAGAATGGGGAGCAATGCGGGAGTATGGGGGGAAGAATGGGGAGCAATGCGGGAGAATGGGGGAAGAATGGGGAGCAATGCGGGAGTATGGGGGGAAGAATGGGGAGCAATGCGGGAGTATGGGGGGGAAGAATGGGGAGCAATGCGGGAGAATGGGGGGAAGAATGGGGAGCAATGCGGGAGTATGGGGGGAAGAATGGGGAGCAATGCGGGAGTATGGGGGGAAGAATGGGGAGCAATGCGGGAGTATGGGGGGAAGAATGGGGAGCAATGCGGGAGAATGGGGGGAAGAATGGGGAGCAATGCGGGAGCATGGGGGGAAGAATGGGGAGCAATGCGGGAGTATGGGGGGAAGAATGGGGAGCAATGCGGGAGTATGGGGGGAAGAATGGGGAGCAATGCGGGAGTATGGGGGGAAGAATGGGGAGCAATGCGGGAGTATGGGGGGAAGAATGGGGAGCAATGCGGGAGTATGGGGGGAAGAATGGGGAGCAATGCGGGAGTATGGGGGGAAGAATGGGGAGCAATGCGGGAGTATGGGGGGAGAATGGGGAGCAATGCGGGAGTATGGGGGGAAGAATGGGGAGCAATGCGGGAGAATGGGGGGAAGAATGGGGAGCAATGTGGGAGCATGGGGGGAAGAATGGGGAGCAATGCGGGAGGATGGGGGGAAGAATGGGGAGCAATGCGGGAGAATGGGGGGAAGAATGGGGAGCAATGCGGGAGTATGGGGGGAAGAATGGGGAGCAATGCGGGAGAATGGGGGGAAGAATGGGGAGCAATGCGGGAGTATGGGGGGAAGAATGGGGAGCAATGCGGGAGAATGGGGGGAAGAATGGGGAGCAATGCGGGAGTATGGGGGGAAGAATGGGGAGCAATGCGGGAGAATGGGGGGAAGAATGGGGAGCAATGCGGGAGAATGGGGGGAAGAATGGGGAGCAATGCGGGAGAATGGGGGGAAGAATGGGGAGCAATGCGGGAGTATGGGGGGAAGAATGGGGAGCAATGCGGGAGTATGGGGGGAAGAATGGGGAGCAATGCGGGAGAATGGGGGGAAGAATGGGGAGCAATGCGGGAGTATGGGGGGAAGAATGGGGAGCAATGCGGGAGTATGGGGGAAGAATGGGGAGCAATGCGGGAGTATGGGGGGAAGAATGGGGAGCAATGCGGGAGTATGGGGGGAAGAATGGGGAGCAATGCGGGAGTATGGGGGGAAGAATGGGGAGCAATGCGGGAGAATGGGGGGAAGAATGGGGAGCAATGCGGGAGCATGGGGGGAAGAATGGGGAGCAATGCGGGAGCATGGGGGGAAGAATGGGGAGCAATGCGGGAGTATGGGGGGAAGAATGGGGAGCAATGCGGGAGTATGGGGGGAAGAATGGGGAGCAATGCGGGAGAATGGGGGGAAGAATGGGGAGCAATGCGGGAGTATGGGGGGAAGAATGGGGAGCAATGCGGGAGTATGGGGGGAAGAATGGGGAGCAATGCGGGAGTATGGGGGGAAGAATGGGGAGCAATGCGGGAGAATGGGGGAAGAATGGGGAGCAATGCGGGAGCATGGGGGGAAGAATGGGGAGCAATGCGGGAGTATGGGGGGAAGAATGGGGAGCAATGCGGGAGTATGGGGGGAAGAATGGGGAGCAATGGGGAGAATGGGGGGAAGAATGGGGAGCAATGCGGGAGTATGGGGGGAAGAATGGGGAGCAATGCGGGAGTATGGGGGGAAGAATGGGGAGCAATGGGGGAGAATGGGGGGAAGAATGGGGAGCAATGCGGGAGCATGGGGGGAAGAATGGGGAGCAATGCGGGAGTATGGGGGGAAGAATGGGGAGCAATGCGGGAGTATGGGGGGAAGAATGGGGAGCAATGCGGGAGAATGGGGGGAAGAATGGGGAGCAATTCGGGAGCATGGGGGGAAGAATGGGGAGCAATGCGGGAGTATGGGGGGAAGAATGGGGAGCAATGCGGGAGTATGGGGGGAAGAATGGGGAGCAATGCGGGAGTATGGGGGGAAGAATGGGGAGCAATGCGGGAGTATGGGGGAAGAATGGGGAGCAATGCGGGAGTATGGGGGGAAGAATGGGGAGCAATGCGGGAGTATGGGGGGAAGAATGGGGAGCAATGCGGGAGTATGGGGGGAGGAATGGGGAGCAATGCGGGAGTATGGGGGGAAGAATGGGGAGCAATGCGGGAGAATGGGGGGAAGAATGGGGAGCAATGCGGGAGCATGGGGGGAAGAATGGGGAGCAATGCGGGAGGATGGGGGGAAGAATGGGGAGCAATGCGGGAGAATGGGGGGAAGAATGGGGAGCAATGCGGGAGTATGGGGGGAAGAATGGGAGAGCAATGCGGGAGAATGGGGGGAAGAATGGGGAGCAATGCGGGAGTATGGGGGGAAGAATGGGGAGCAATGCGGGAGTATGGGGGGAGGAATGGGGAGCAATGCGGGAGTATGGGGGGAAGAATGGGGAGCAATGCGGGAGAATGGGGGGAAGAATGGGGAGCAATGTGGGAGCATGGGGGGAAGAATGGGGAGCAATGCGGGAGGATGGGGGGAAGAATGGGGAGCAATGCGGGAGAATGGGGGGAAGAATGGGGAGCAATGCGGGAGTATGGGGGAAGAATGGGGAGCAATGCGGGAGAATGGGGGGAAGAATGGGGAGCAATGCGGGAGAATGGGGGGAAGAATGGGGAGCAATGCGGGAGAATGGGGGGAAGAATGGGGAGCAATGCGGGAGTATGGGGGGAAGAATGGGGAGCAATGCGGGAGTATGGGGGGAAGAATGGGGAGCAATGCGGGAGAATGGGGGGAAGAATGGGGAGCAATGCGGGAGTATGGGGGAAGAATGGGGAGCAATGCGGGAGTATGGGGGAAGAATGGGGAGCAATGCGGGAGTATGGGGGGAAGAATGGGGAGCAATGCGGGAGTATGGGGGGAAGAATGGGGAGCAATGCGGGAGTATGGGGGGAAGAATGGGGAGCAATGCGGGAGAATGGGGGGAAGAATGGGGAGCAATGCGGGAGCATGGGGGGAAGAATGGGGAGCAATGCGGGAGCATGGGGGGAAGAATGGGGAGCAATGCGGGAGTATGGGGGGAAGAATGGGGAGCAATGCGGGAGTATGGGGGGAAGAATGGGGAGCAATGCGGGAGAATGGGGGGAAGAATGGGGAGCAATGCGGGAGTATGGGGGGAAGAATGGGGAGCAATGCGGGAGTATGGGGGGAAGAATGGGGAGCAATGCGGGAGTATGGGGGGAAGAATGGGGAGCAATGCGGGAGAATGGGGGGAAGAATGGGGAGCAATGCGGGAGCATGGGGGGAAGAATGGGGAGCAATGCGGGAGTATGGGGGGAAGAATGGGGAGCAATGCGGGAGTATGGGGGAAGAATGGGGAGCAATGGGGAGAATGGGGGGAAGAATGGGGAGCAATGCGGGAGTATGGGGGGAAGAATGGGGAGCAATGCGGGAGTATGGGGGAAAATGGGGAGCAATGGGGGAGAATGGGGGGAAGAATGGGGAGCAATGCGGGAGCATGGGGGGAAGAATGGGGAGCAATGCGGGAGTATGGGGGAAGAATGGGGAGCAATGCGGGAGTATGGGGGGAAGAATGGGGAGCAATGCGGGAGAATGGGGGGAAGAATGGGGAGCAATTCGGGAGCATGGGGGGAAGAATGGGGAGCAATGCGGGAGTATGGGGGGAAGAATGGGGAGCAATGCGGGAGTATGGGGGGAAGAATGGGGAGCAATGCGGGAGTATGGGGGGAAGAATGGGGAGCAATGCGGGAGTATGGGGGGAAGAATGGGGAGCAATGCGGGAGTATGGGGGGAAGAATGGGGAGCAATGCGGGAGTATGGGGGGAAGAATGGGGAGCAATGCGGGAGTATGGGGGAGGAGGGGAGCAATGCGGGAGTATGGGGGGAAGAATGGGGAGCAATGCGGGAGAATGGGGGAAGAATGGGGAGCAATGCGGGAGCATGGGGGGAAGAATGGGGAGCAATGCGGGAGGATGGGGGGAAGAATGGGAGCAATGCGGGAGAATGGGGGAAGAATGGGAGCAATGCGGGAGTATGGGGGGGAAGAATGGAGAGCAATGCGGGAGAATGGGGGGGAAGAATGGGGAGCAATGCGGGAGTATGGGTGGGAAGAATGGGGAGCAATGCGGGAGAATGGGGGGAAGATTGGGGAGCAATGCGGGAGTATGGGGGGAAGAATGGGGAGCAATGCGGGAGAATGGGGGGAAGAATGGGGAGCAATGCGGGAGAATGGGGGGAAGAATGAGAATGGGGAGCAATGCGGGAGTATGGGGGAAGAATGGGGAGCAATGCGGGAGAATGGGGGGAAGAATGGGAGCAATGCGGGAGTATGGGGGGAAGAATGGGGAGCAATGCGGGAGTATGGGGGGAAGAATGGGGAGCAATGCGGGAGAATGGGGGGAAGAATGGGGAGCAATGCGGGAGCATGGGGGGAAGAATGGGGAGCAATGCGGGAGTATGGGGGGAAGAATGGGGAGCAATGCGGGAGTATGGGGGGAAGAATGGGGAGCAATGCGGGAGTATGGGGGGAAGAATGGGGAGCAATGCGGGAGGAATGGGGGGGAAGAATGGGGAGCAATGCGGGAGCATGGGGGGAAGAATGGGGAGCAATGCGGGAGTATGGGGGGAAGAATGGGGAGCAATGCGGGAGTATGGGGGGAGGAATGGGGAGCAATGCGGGAGTATGGGGGGAAGAATGGGGCAATGCGGGAGAATGGGGGGAAGAATGGGGAGCAATGCGGGAGCATGGGGGGAAGAATGGGGAGCAATGCGGGAGCATGGGGGGAAGAATGGGGAGCAATGCGGGAGAATGGGCGGAAGAATGGGGAGCAATGCGGGAGTATGGGGGAAGAATGGGGAGCAATGCGGGGAGAATGGGGGGAAGAATGGGGAGCAATGCGGGAGAATGGGGGGAAGAATGGGGAGCAATGCGGGAGTATGGGGGGAAAATGGGGAGCAATGCGGGAGAATGGGGGGAAGAATGGGGAGCAATGCGGGGAGTATGGGGGGAAGAATGGGGAGCAATGCGGGAGTATGGGGGGAAGAATGGGGAGCAATGCGGGAGAATGGGGGAAAGAATGGGGAGCAATGCGGGAGTATGGGGGGAAGAATGGGGAGCAATGCGGGAGTATGGGGGGAAGAATGGGGAGCAATGCGGGAGTATGGGGGGAAGAATGGGGAGCAATGCGGGAGAATGGGGGGAAGAATGGGGAGCAATGCGGGAGCATGGGGGGAAGAATGGGGAGCAATGCGGGAGTATGGGGGAAGAATGGGGAGCAATGCGGGAGTATGGGGGGAAGAATGGGAGCAATGCGGGAGTATGGGGGGGAAGAATGGGGAGCAATGCGGGAGAATGGGGGGAAGAATGGGGAGCAATGCGGGAGCATGGGGGGAAGAATGGGGAGCAATGCGGGAGTATGGGGGAAGAATGGGGAGCAATGCGGGAGTATGGGGGGAGGAATGGGGAGCAATGCGGGAGTATGGGGGGAAGAATGGGGAGCAATGCGGGAGAATGGGGGGAAGAATGGGGAGCAATGCGGGAGCATGGGGGGAAGAATGGGGAGCAATGCGGGAGGATGGGGGGAAGAATGGGGAGCAATGCGGGAGAATGGGGGGAAGAATGGGGAGCAATGCGGGAGTATGGGGGGAAGAATGGGGAGCAATGCGGGAGAATGGGAGCAATGCGGGAGTATGGGGGGAAGAATGGGGAGCAATGCGGGAGAATGGGGGGAAGAATGGGGAGCAATGCGGGAGTATGGGGGGAAGAATGGGGAGCAATGCGGGAGAATGGGGGGAAGAATGGGGAGCAATGCGGGAGCATGGGGGGAAGAATGGGGAGCAATGCGGGAGAATGGGGGAAGAATGGGGAGCAATGCGGGAGCATGGGGGGAAGAATGGGGAGCAATGCGGGAGAATGGGGGAAGAATGGGGAGCAATGCGGGAGTATGGGGGAAGATGGGGGGAGCAATGCGGGAGTATGGGGGGAAGAATGGGGAGCAATGCGGGAGCATGGGGGGAAGAATGGGGAGCAATGCGGGAGAATGGGGGAAGAATGGGGAGCAATGCGGGAGAATGGGGGGAAGAATGGGGAGCAATGCGGGAGAATGGGGGGAAGAATGGGGAGCAATGCGGGAGCATGGGGGAAAGAATGGGGAGCAATGCGGGAGAATAGGGGGAAGAATGGGGAGCAATGCGGGAGTATGGGGGGAAGAATGGGGAGCAATGCGGGAGTATGGGGGGAAGAATGGGAGCAATGCGGGAGCATGGGGGGAAGAATGGGGAGCAATGCGGGAGAATGGGGGGAAGAATGGGGCCAATGCGGGAGTATGGGGGGAAGAATGGGGAGCAATGCGGGAGCATGGGGGGAAAAATGGGGAGCAATGCGGGAGAATGGGGGGAAGAATGGGGAGCAATGCGGGAGAATGGGGGGAAGAATGGGGAGCAATGCGGGAGCATGGGGGGAAGAATGGGGAGCAATGCGGGAGCATGGGGGGAAGAATGGGGAGCAATGCGGGAGAATGGGGGGAAGAATGGGGAGCAATGCGGGAGAATGGGGGAAGAATGGGGAGCAATGCGGGAGAATGGGGGGAAGAATGGGGAGCAATGCGGGAGCATGGGGGGAAGAATGGGGAGCAATGCGGGAGCATGGGGGGAAGAATGGGGAGCAATGCGGGAGAATGGGGGGAAGAATGGGGAGCAATGCGGGAGAATGGGGGGAAGAATGGGGAGCAATGCGGGAGAATGGGGGGAAGAATGGGGAGCAATGCGGGAGCATGGGGGGAAGAATGGGGAGCAATGCGGGAGAATGGGGGGAAGAATGGGGAGCAATGCGGGAGTATGGGGGGAAGAATGGGGAGCAATGCGGGAGCATGGGGGAAGAATGGGGAGCAATGCGGGAGCATGGGGGGAAGAATGGGAGCAATGTGGAGAATGGGGGGAAGAATGGGGAGCAATGCGGGAGAATGGGGGAAGAATGGGGAGCAATGCGGGAGAATGGGGGGAAGAATGGGGAGCAATGCGGGAGCATGGGGGGAAGAATGGGAGCAATGCGGGAGAATGGGGGGAAGAATGGGGAGCAATGCGGGAGTATGGGGGGAAGAATGGGGAGCAATGCGGGAGTATGGGGGGAAGAATGGGGAGCAATGCGGGAGCATGGGGGGAAGAATGGGGAGCAATGCGGGAGTATGGGGGGAAGAATGGGGAGCAATGCGGGAGAATGGGGGGAAGAATGGGAGCAATGCGGGAGTATGGGGGGAAGAATGGGGAGCAATGCGGGAGTATGGGGGGAAGAATGGGGAGCAATGCGGGAGAATGGGGGGAAGAATGGGGAGCAATGCGGGAGTATGGGGGGAAGAATGGGGAGCAATGCGGGAGTATGGGGGGAAGAATGGGGAGCAATGCGGGAGAATGGGGGGAAGAATGGGGAGCAATGCGGGAGAATGGGGGGAAGAATGGGGAGCAATGCGGGAGTATGGGGGGAAGAATGGGGAGCAATGCGGGAGAATGGGGGGAAGAATGGGGAGCAATGCGGGAGTATGGGGGGAAGAATGGGGAGCAATGCGGGAGTATGGGGGGAAGAATGGGGAGCAATGCGGGAGATGGGGGGAAGAATGGGGAGCAATGCGGGAGCATGGGGGGAAGAATGGGGAGCAATGCGGGAGAATGGGGGGAAGAATGGGGAGCAATGCGGGAGAATGGGGGGAAGAATGGGGAGCAATGCGGGAGCATGGGGGGAAGAATGGGGAGCAATGCGGGAGAATGGGGGGAAGAATGGGGAGCAATGCGGGAGAATGGGGGGAAGAATGGGGAGCAATGCGGGAGTATGGGGGGAAGAATGGGGAGCAATGCGGGAGAATGGGGGGAAGAATGGGGAGCAATGCGGGAGCATGGGGGGAAGAATGGGGAGCAATGCGGGAGAATGGGGGGAAGAATGGGGAGCAATGCGGGAGAATGGGGGGAAGAATGGGGAGCAATGCGGGAGAATGGGGGGAAGAATGGGGAGCAATGCGGGAGCATGGGGGGAAGAATGGGGAGCAATGCGGGAGAATGGGGGGAAGAATGGGGAGCAATGCGGGAGAATGGGGGGAAGAATGGGGAGCAATGCGGGAGAATGGGGGGAGAATGGGGAGCAATGCGGGAGAATGGGGGGAAGAATGGGGAGCAATGCGGGAGATGGGGAGACAATGCGGGAGAATGGGGGGAAGAATGGGGAGCAATGCGGGAGCAATGGGGGGAAGAATGGGGAGCAATGCGGGAGAATGGGGGGAAGAATGGGGAGCAATGCGGGAGAATGGGGGAAGAATGGGGAGCAATGCGGGAGATGGGGGGAAGAATGGGGAGCAATGCGGGAGTATGGGGGGAAGAATGGGGAGCAATGCGGGAGTATGGGGGGAAGAATGGGGAGCAATGCGGGAGATGGGGGGAAGAATGGGGAGCAATGCGGGAGAATGGGGGGAAGAATGGGGAGCAATGCGGGAGAATGGGGGGAAGAATGGGGAGCAATGCGGGAGAATGGGGGGAAGAATGGGGAGCAATGCGGGAGCATGGGGGGAAGAATGGGGAGCAATGCGGGAGCATGGGGGGAAGAATGGGGAGCAATGCGGGAGAATGGGGGGAAGAATGGGGAGCAATGCGGGAGCATGGGGGGAAGAATGGGGAGCAATGCGGGAGCATGGGGGGAAGAATGGGGAGCAATGCGGGAGCATGGGGGGAAGAATGGGGAGCAATGCGGGAGAATTTGGGGCGCAACAGGGAAGCATTGAGTAACACTGGGGGAGCATTGGGAGTGCATTGAATGAGTCAACGAAGTCGTGTCATGTCAGAGTCTTTCTGCTTTTTTCTATAACCCGGTACGTAAATTGTGTGTTGTGCGAGCGCGTGCGTGCGTGCGTGTGTGTGTGTGTGTGTGTGTGTGTGTGTGTGTGCGTGCGTGCGTGCGTGCGTGCGTGTGTGTGTGTGTGTGTGTGTGTGTGTGTGTGTGTGTCAAGTCAGGTGCTTCCTTTTCTCTCCTGAGTTACTAAAACGGCAAGCAAGGTCGTAACGTTCCCCGCAGACCCTCTTACTTGGCGAAGCCACTGTCTGCAGCGGCCAGCAGGGGCGTGGCTCCCTCCCCGTCCACGGCGTCAACGGACGCTCCAGATTTGAGCAGCGTCTCGGCGATGCCTACGTGGCCGTTTCGGCAGGCCGCTGCAAGATGAAGAAGGGAGATGCGGGTAATGGTTGAGTCATGGGAGTGGCGGGTTAGGGGTGGAGAATAATGCATCAAGGCCAAGCACCGATAGCAAACCACCATAGTGGAACGAAGCTGGTGATCCAGATCTGAGAAGAGATCATGCCAATCCAAACGCCATGACAATGGGTCTGAATATCAACATCGCGCATTCCACTGCACCTGAAAAAGCGTTCGCGAGAGAAGCGGCACGCCCAGCGATCCATGTAACATCCGACCTCGCTTCCAATTTCGCCAGCGCCTTCGCCACGCCGTCTGACTCCCCGCCTGCGCCGCAACCAGCAGCTCGTCCAACGGGGTCCCAGCAACCTGCCGCTTCGCCCCATCCTCCGCAGCAGAACCACCGCTGCTTTCCACCGAATTTCCACCAATCGCGTTGTGCTGTCTCTCTTTCGCCGCCTGGTGCTCTTTCCACTCAGCGCTGCCCAGGAGAGTGATTGTTGCCTCCATGTCGCCGCGAGGGACGGAGGAGCCGTCGTGACGCATGCCGGTGTCTCGGATTTCCACGGCGAGTTCCCGCGGAGTGCGTCCGATCTTGTCTTTGACGAATGGGTTAGCTCCTGTGCAAAAGCATGGGTGCGTGATTGTAGATTCCATTATGTCAGAATCTAATTATCAACTTTCTCTTACTGCGTGTGAATGCTTGACAGAAACGCTTGGGTGTGGCAGAACCGTGGGTATGACGGGAAAGTGTGGGTCTAGGAGAAAGCGCAACCGTTTGACCAGTGGGGTGGAAAAGACTGGTCGAATGTGGAGAAAAGACGCACCTGCTTTGAGAAGGAGCTCGACCGACTGACTGCGACCGTATCCAGCTGCCATGTGGAGAGGAGTGAACCCCTCATTGTCCCGTACGTTCACCTCAGCCCCTGTACCAGCAGAACACGTCAGCCGTGTCAGACAAGCCTGATAGCTGACAAGTCTCGTGCCTACAGTCACCAAGTGCATTAGGTTGGGGAAGCATGTAAATTGTACCTGACTCTAGCAGCACAACGGCACATTCTGTAGAAGCCATCCCGCAAGAGAAATGTAGAGCCGTTCGGCCCTTGTCATCCGTGCCGTTGATGCTTGGTTGAACCAGAGGCTTCTTGAGTGGTCTGGACTCCAGAGCAGAGACTGCCAAAAAGAGTAGACGCAGACATTGCCGGTACAGATTATGCCAGTTCAAAGAAATGTTGCTGCGGCGAATTCTAGCTTAGCGAGAAAAGGCTCATTGGTTCTCCAATTTAGCGGCGTAACGCACCATTTCCGAGGCCAAGCGCTGGCGACATGGCGCCTGGAGCTCTACCTCCCGACGGATTCTTGCTGCTCTGCTTGATGTCGACGATCGTTCGTCTCAGCTTGCGAATGTGCATCTTCTTCGCTGCTTCTATGAGGTTCGCTACGAGGTCAGAACCATCCGTCTCTGGATGTTGGGCCTTCTGCCGGACGACAACCGGCTTGAGAAGAGCACGGCCGTCCTTCGTCGTCTTTGCAGCCATGAATTCTGTCGACATTTAGGATAAATTTAGTTTTTTTACGTCTTAAACGATAGCTGCCACTCACTGCAATTCGGGAACCCCACGAGACGGAACGACGGAGATTCTAGACGACTACTGCCTTTCGAACCCTAGCAGCAGCGCCGGCTGATTCGCAATAAGAAGCCGGTCAATTCCACTGAGGCAGCGTCGATAAAACCAGAGGCGACCACCTCAGCGCGGCTGAGGAGCGCGGCTGAGTTTCGAGCGATCTAGACTACATGCCAACCCTGTCGAGTCACTGTCTTCGAGTCGTGTGCTTCTCTATGCTTGCCGTGCTTTGTTCTGCTCTGCTCTGTTCAGTTCATATGAGTTGTCACGGCTAGTCCTAGTGCAATGCACTCTGGGTTGTCCTGATAACTCACCGTATGTTCACTTGAGTCACAAATGAAAGCGCTTACCACATTGAAACGCACTTGAACGTACCAGATCGTCTTACACCAGGCGATAGAAATAGATTATGGCCCTGCACATGAATGGAAGAGTGATGGGAATGGGATCATGGAATGGTATGGGAAAGGGAGGATGCTTGCTCTTGGCCAGAAAACTGGGATCCAGGATTTGGGCTGAGTCAATGGGGCATTGAAATCCATTCTGATTTGTCCAGCTAATGGGAAAAATCTACCTAGAGCTACTGGCGTGCCACGTGGAGAGACTCTGGTTCTGATTTACACTGTACACCTAATGCTCGTTAGAGCCCCTCCCGGTTGCCTTGTGAAGGGGGACTGTAAGCTAAAACGTCATTTCGTCGGTTCGTCGAGCGTTTCGTCAGGCTTTGCGCGTGCACATAACGCGCACATGGTTACCAGGAACTTTGTCCGATATGTAACAGTGTCGGGTGGCACCTATTGTCACATGTGCGCGTTACCGAAAACCTTACGAAAGCAAAACAAACCAAGAAAGAAACATCAACACTTGTTCAACTTAGATTGAAACAGTTGACACCCAAAGCCGGGCCAATCACATTCTACCATATGGCCATTCACCCCCGAGCTCAACAACATCCCCTCTACTGCAAATGTGTCCGTTATGTGTACAATCCCAACACTTCACAAATCTTCAAAAACTCCACCATCCCAACCTTCGACTCCTGCTCACGAGTCCACAAACCCAACTCACACGTGCATCCACTCAGCCGCCTCCACGTACCCGCCCATCGCGGCGCCAACCCCGCCGTCCAGAAGCTGCTGACGGCTTCGGGGTCGTAGTCCGGCCGGAAGTCATGCGGACGGCGCGCCTTGCTGATGACTAACGGCCGGAAAACATGGCTCCCGTCGGCGTTAACGAGAAACGCCACGGTAAGCCGGTCCTTTGAGACCTTGCGTCCGGGAAGCCGCGCGTTGCTGTATGTTTTCCGAGGCAGCACAGAGAGCCACAGCGCGGTCTCGTCAAGATTGAAGGTGTCGCGCGGCTTGTAGCCGAGGTGAGTAAGAAGTTGCGGCACCTTCTCACGCGCTTCACGCACAGCAGCCATGTCGGCGCTCGCCGCCTCGCCGGTGGCGGCACGGCATCGCACTCCCTGGCGCCGCAACGCACGGCGAACCCAGCCAATGGAGCAACGGAACACGGGCGGAATGCCCATGTTGCGCGCCATGGTCGCCACGTGGTCGCGGATCGTCTGCAGAGTGAGTGGTACGCCCGCGGGGCCAGCGTTAGCGATCCAGCGCGCCATGGCCTGCTCAAGCTCAGGCCATGCGCCACCTCGACAGCGCACTTGATTGGCGGCAGTGGGTTCGACCAGAGCCCAACGCTCGGCATTCTTCAGGATGCGGCCGACCGTGGAGCGGTCAGGTCGCAGGCCATACTGGGCGTAAACCCAGCGGGCGAGATCTACGTGACGCAGGAGGGGGTGCTCGACGTGATGCGCGCATAATGCGCGCTTGATGTGCAGCGGGAGCTGCTCACGGCGATTAAACCGCGGCATGGTGGGAGGCTGTGGCGGGAGAGAACGATGCTTGAGTGAATTTGCGCATCAGTTTTTAACTTTGGTTTGAGGACGAGGTTGAGCAGCGCTGGGGCCCGTTCAGTGTGGCTGGGTTTGATTCGTGTGGTGGTTGTTCGTTGCATGCACCCTGCTTACAATTTCGAATATGTGGTCTGAGTTACCACCAGAGTTATGATCTGACGTGGGGTAGGCGAACAACGCCTGGTTGTTAATGGGCTTGTACCCCACAAATGAGGAATACACGTGGCAGCGTGCACCAGCCCAGATGTCTGTTACACGCACCTTGATCCTCGCCTAGGTGGCGGGGCAGGTGGGCGAATGCATTTACGAAACCACTTTCATTTCGTCCAGTCGTTTCGTCCGATTGACTCCTGGCCTAGAAACAAGGAAAACATGGGTCGGCACTGCTTGTTGTGGTCTGCACGTGGGGGGGAGGCCGGGCCGCGTGCACTGTAGTTAGCCATCCATGTGCCTGTACATGGGGTGCAGCAAGCAGGGGTTTCGACCTCGGGGGCAGCGTGTCCATCCGGTGCATGGCAAATTCGCGTGCACTGGTCGGGCATCATGTGTACCCACCCACTCTGGTTCTGATTTACACTGTACCCACCCCACTTGGAAGAGAGTGACGTGGTCACTCCTCACCCAACGGCTCGGTGCCTGATTGGCGGAACGAAAACAGCACACCTCTGAACAAATTTTCTTCAGGCCAGTGGAGCCTGAATTGGCGCGTGCGAAATTTCGTGTGGTGAGAGGCTGGGAGCGAACCACGGATTTCCGATGGCTTTTGAATCTTTTGCCCAATCGCAATTTCAAACCGATCGACAGGTCAGCAAAAGCGACCCCGGGAGCATCCATTAATGCGTTTTGCTGGTTTTTTCTCGCTATCCGCTTGTCACACTGAACAAACTGAGAACTGACCTGTAGTATGAACGTTCAATCACAGTATGCTTTCACAGCGCTACATATTGCCAATGGCTTGTTGCAATACTAGTGTACAGTTCAGTAATATCAAACAAGAATTGACGCAGTTTCTCTAAGAACGCTGTCACCACTCAAAAGCACCTTACAATTGCAGCGCCGACTCGCTCTCCTGTTGCCCGAACAGGTTCCGAGCTGCACTCACCACCACTTGACCACTACGAGCCGACAGCGATGACAACGCAGCAGTGGCCTTCTGCCCTGGTCCCATATTCAAAGGCACAGACGAAAACTCTGATGTGTTACCGTTACCATCTAAGTCCACATCACCAGCTACCCCCACCATCCCTCCCCCACTTGCACTGAACAACGCATTGCCTCCACCCATACCACCAGACCCTTGCCTGTGCATGCTCGGCGGTGTATATCCCTGTAACATGCCGTTACCACTTCCACTTTGTGGTAACCCTACTCCTGGAGACATTCCCACCACTGCTCCTGGTCGACTGCCCATAATCCCACCTGCCCCAGATATACCTCCCCCAGCCGCTGTAGACCCTTGCCAGAGCTCCCCTGAAATGCCTGCCACTGCTGCTGACCCTCCACCCATTATCACTGTGGAGACAGGACCACCTGAGAAACCACCTGCAGCACCTGCGCCAGCACCTGAAATCCCCCCTGTGCCAGCCATTCCATGTGTGCCGACCATCCCAGTGCTGAGACCAGGTATGGCAGGCAGGTAAGGCGATGGGAGGCTGTGCGTAGGGCCCCTATGGGTCTGGGCCCCTGCTACAATAAATGGCAGCTCCCCTCCTCCTCCTCCGCCCCTCACTCCTCCTGCTCCCGCTGCTCCTCCTCCTGCCCCTGCTCTTGCTCCCACAGCAGCAGCAGCAGCAGCTGTAGCCGACGCTGCTACAGCCGCCGATGCCGCCCCTGCAAGCCCAACTGGGTTGTGGTCTGTCATTCGTCCCAAGCTGTAGCTGTAGCCCTCTCCTGCCTGCTGCTGCATACCTGCTGCAGAAAACCCCAGCGCTACAGCTGGCGCCACAGCCGCTACAGCCGGTGCTGCGGCTGCTACAACCGGAGATGCTACATACTGCGCTACAGCCTGGGAGGACTCTCTCTGAGGGCTCGTGCTGCTTCTCCACCTGCCTGCATTCGGAGACAAAACATATCCACCTGCCCCGCCGCCCAGCCCGCCTCCAGACGCCCGGGGCGACACGGGCGGGAAATATTTCGGCGGGCTGCCCGGCGCGGCGGAAAAGGCGGCGTAGCCCGGGAAGCGAGGGGGACTAGAGGGAGAAGGGGAGTAGAAGGAGGAGCGAGGGGAGGAGGGATGGGAGGAGGATCGCTGCTGCGCCTGTCTGTCCTGCTGATGCATCTGCTGCTGCTGCTGCTGTAAAAACTCCTGGCGGTGCTGCTGGTGGTCTGGGTGGTGCTGGTTGAACCTAGAGAGTTCCTGCTTCGACTGCTGCTGCTGCTGGCTGGCCGAGTGTGACTGTAACGAGGGGTCGGAAGGCACCTCCCCTCGGTCCCTTGATTCGGATTCTTTGAGTAGAAAGTCGATCCAGAGGTCCGTGAAGGTCTGCAGATGGGGGCGAAAGCGAAGTGGGAAGGGACGGGAAACGGTAAGAAGGGAGTCACTCTCTGTAATCCCTTGATTCGGATTCCATTCCTTGAGGAAGGAGTCGATCCAACGGTCCATAAAGGCCTGCAGATGGGGGAGGATGAGAATCGGAAAGTGCAGAGGGAAGAGAGAGGATAAAGTAAGAAGGCTGTGATCCCTTGAATCGAATTCCTTGATAAGGAAGTCGATCCAAAGGTCCGTGAAGGTCTGCAGTAGAGAAGGGGTTGGAGGAGTGTGGAGGAAATGAGGGTGGAAGGTGACTTTTGAGTTACTCAAAAGACTTTTGACTTTGAGTCGACTCAAAATTCGACTCAAAAGTCACGAAGGGGTTGGGGGAGTGTGGAGGAAATGAGGGTGGAAGGATGCGGTAGGAGGGTTTGTTTGCAGCTACAGAATTTCCACTTGAAAAGGGAAGTTTCTGAGAGAAACACTGGATGGAGAAAGGAAGCCTTAAAACTAATTGTAGTGTCAAAGAACCCTCTCACCGTGCCAAACAACCCTCTCACCGTGCCAAACAACCCTTGCACCGTGCCAGACAACCCTCTCACCATGCCAAACAACTCTGAAAACGCATGGAACCATCACTCACCGTGCTGTCATCTGCAATGCTTGCCAGGGCGCCAGTGCTCCCTCCCACTCCCCCCACGCTCGCCCCGCCTCCAAACAGTCCCCCCACCAGCCTCCCAGGCAGCCCAAACATGCCCCTCACCCCCCCTGCTGCTCCTCCCCCCACCCCCATGTGGCCTGCTGCTGCCAGCCCCACCCGCTGCTTGTCCTCCTCTGAGAATCCAAGGATTCGAGCCATGAGGTCAAGCACCTGAATGTGGTAACCAGGCAACAGGGAACACAAAAGAGTACAATGGATAGAAGATCAAGGCGCCTCCTCCCACCCCCATGTGCCCTGCTGCTGCCAGCCCCACCCGCTGCTTGTCCTCCTCTGAGAATCCAAGGATTCGAGCCATGAGGTCAAGCACCTGAATGTGGTAACCAGGCAACAGGGAACACAAAAGAGTACAATGGATAGAAGATCAAGGCGCCTCCTCCCACCCCCATGTGGCCTGCTGCTGCCAGCCCCACCCGCTGCTTGTCCTCCTCTGAGAAACCGAGAATGCGAGCCATGAGATCAAGCACCTGTGGTAATTGGGAAGGCAACAGGGTAGTAAAAAGGAGTGCGAGAGATTAATTTAACAGGGCCTGCAAGCGCCCCCATGTGACCTGCTGCTGCCAGCCCCACCCGCTGCTTATCTTCCTCTGAGAAACGGAGAATGCGAGCCATGAGATCAAGCACCTGTGGTAGTTGGGTAGGCAACAGGGTAGTAAAAAGGAGTGCGAGAGATTAAATCAACGGGGCGTGCAAGAGCCTCCAAGTGCCCTGCTGCTGCCAGCCCCACCCGCTGCTTGTCTCCTCTGAGAAACCGAGAATGCGAGCCATGAGATCAAGCACCTGTGGTAGTTGGGAAGGCAACAGGGTAGCACAAGGGAGTACGAGGGAGTACAACGCAGTACAGAGGACTGAAAGAGATTAAATGTTGAGGCGCCTGCAATAAACCCCCATGTGGCCTGCTGCTGCCAGCCCCACCTGCTTCTTGTCCTCCTCTAAGAGGCCAAGGATTGGAGCCATGAGATCAAGCACCTGAGCATGCCAGGTAACGGGGCAGAACAAGGGAATACACGGGAAATACACGGGAAATACAAGGGAAATACAAGGGATCACAACTATCCGCTCCTCAATTTTTTTTGGCAACGGGATTACTCGTGGATATCAATGCGGAAGTGCCTGAAAATGACATGACTGCGGTCTTCCTGAAAAACCAGCCCCGTGCTAAAAGGGGCTAGCCACAATCTGAAACTACTCGCACTCGCAGGAGTGGTTCAGGGGGTAGAAATGGCTGCAGCGTGTTAAGAAGCTTGGCATGGGGATGGATGGTGGATCTGAGAGGCATGCGCTGAGGTTCAATGCGGTTGGAGGCTGTACAGCTTTTAACAGAACATCCAGATTTGGGTGCCCAAATTGGGTTCGCGACGTGTGAACAAATCGTTCCGCATCACAGCTAGCAATTCCTGAGTTACGTTTTTTTTTTTCTTCTTCTTCTTCTTCTTCTTCTTCTTTTCTCTTTCTTCCCGACGTGCTGCCCATCCGACATTTTGGGGTGTCCCTAGCATATCGTGTTTTTGCGTGTATATGCCAACGTACAAACACAATACGCTGAGCGTGGATTCCAACTTACGCCCCACCCTCTCTTTGTCCTCCTTTGAGAAGCGGAGAGTGCAAGCCATGAAGGTCAATGAACTGAGCGTGTGCGGTAACTGGGTAATAGCTCTATGCGGTAACTGGGTAATAGCTCTATGCGGAAACTGGGTAATAGCTCTATGCAGTAACTGGGTATATGGGTAGCAGGGCAACAGAGTTGCAAGACGACTAAAAGTAGGAAAAGGTGGAATCAGGAATTAACTGGTGAGCAATGAGCACAACACCGGGACCTAGGCCACCTGAAAAGGGTAAATGCATTTCTGCAAACGCTCAAAACAAAGATATTACCTGGAAAAGCACCTGATGAAAGTGCTGCACCTTCTTCTTACTCACCTCCTTGCTGTGCTTGCGCTGAAAGTAAGTCACCAGAAGCTTGATCACGATTCTCCTGCTCCACAAACACACGGTTCCACACAGAAAAGGCAGAAAAGGTAAAAACAAGGGGGGTTAGGTCGCGCCATAGCATCTATATTGAAGCCGGAATCAGAAGCCATTCTGATAAGCCGCACCATACACATCCTGTTTTTCATCTGTCTACAGAAAAGTCAGAAGACACTTTATTAAGCCGCGCCATACACCGCTCCAGCAAACACTATCCCCCTTATAAAGCAATTCCTTTCAAAATCAGCTTCTCACCTGTCTACAGTGAAGTCGGAATCAGAAGACATCCTGTTGAGCCGCACCATGCACTGCTCCAGAGCCTGGCGGACCTTAGACAGCTCGTTCCCTGCCCTCTGCTCCCCCACCACCGCTGCTGCTCTGCTGCTTAAAGGTATTTCCTTACACTATCCACTTCTCACCTGTCTACAGTGAAGTCCGAGTCTGAAGACATTCTGTTAAGCCGCACCATGCACTGCTCAAGCGCCTGGCGGACCTTAGACAGCTCGTTCCCTGCCCTCTGCTCCCCCGCCACCGCTGCTGCCCTCCCCCTCTCCGCCTCCGCTGCTCTCGCCTCTGCTGCCTCTACCTCCTCCGCCCTCCTGCTTGCAAGGTCTTTTGCCAACTGGTAAAACGGGCGACGAACGGGAAGACGGGGGACGGGAAGGGGAGAGAGGAGAGGAGAAGAGAGGAGGAGGAAAGGAAAGGTGAAGGGAAGGGATAGGGAACAGGGGGGGGGAGGCATTAGGCAGAGCCTGGCGGACCTTAGACAGCTCATTCCCTGCCCTCTGCTCCCCCACCACCACTGCTGCCCCCCCCCCTCTCTGCCTCTGCTGCTCTCGCCTCTGCTGCTTCTACCTCCTCCGCCCTCCAGCTTGCAAGGTCCTTCGCTAGTTTGTAATCAGGGGAAGAAGTGGAAGAAGGGGAAAAAGCTTCAGACGGGACGAAAGGCAGGGAATGAGGCAAGGGAAAGGGAAGGTGATGGGGAAGAGGGGAGCAGGAAGGGAAACGGGGAGGGGAGGTTGGCATTGGTATTGGAGAGAAGGAAAGGAGAGGGAGGAGGAAAGGGGAGGGAGGAGGAAAGGGGAGGGAGGAGGAAAGGGGAGAGGGGAGGAGGCGACTGACCTATTTTTGAGTCGACCCAAAAATAGGAGGCGACTGACCTATTTTTTAGTCGACCCAAAAACAGGAGGTGACTGACCTATTTTTGAGTCGACCCAAAAATAGGAGGCGACTGACCTGCAGCTGCTTGGCTAGCTTGGTGTTGTCGTCCCTTGCTGCCGCTGCTAGGCCTGCTGCCAGGCGGTTCTGCCACGTTGTTTTTGGTTGCTGAGAAGCAAAGAAGAAATAACTAGGAATGAAAGGGGGAGGGGTTGGAGGAGTCGGGGGGACAGAGGAGGTGGCGACTGACCTGCAGCTGCTCGGCTAGCTTGGTGTTGTCGTCCCTTGCTGCCGCTAGCTCTGCTGCCAGCCGGTTCTGGATGTCCAAAGAAAGAACACAAAGCGAGACATACAGGCAATAGGCAATCGACTCTTGAGTCGATCAAAAGTCTAACAGATTATCCTCACGTCTGGAAAAAAAAAGGCACCAAGACGGAAAATACAGACAGGCACCAATTATAAATGGGACGGGAGAACGAACCACAATGCACCACAGCACACAAAACAGGAAAAACATACGGACAAACGGATGCAAACGGGTCTAGGTCGCACCTGAGCCTCAGCTTCGGCGTAAAACTGCCCCAGAGCTGCCTGCAGGTTGTTCAACTCCTGATCCCGAGCCTCAAGTTCGGCCCGAAGCACCTGCCTCTCCCTCTCCGCCTCCTCCCTCTCTCTCTCCCTCCTCGCTCCCTCCTCCTCCACCTCCTTGGCTCGGCTCTCTGCCTCCTTCCTGGCAGCTTCCGTTGCGGAGCGTGCGTCTGCTAGCGCGGATTGCATGGCTGCCAGCTCGCGGGATTTGTCCTGTAGCTGGGCCTCGAGTGATTTGATTTGGTCGGTCTCGTGCTCCACCTTGGCTGACTCGGCATTTTCCTGACAGAAAGGAGGGGGAGAAGGGGTGAAAGGGGACGGAGGGGTGGGGGGAGGGAGGTGCGTACAGGAGGCTCATGCTCCATCATCACAGACTTTCTCAGTCGTGGGTTTGACGGGAGGGACTCGAACCTGTAAGAGGGTGAAAGTCTGAAAGTTTGTCACGGGCTCGAGTCCCTCCCGTCATTCAACCCAGCATCCCAGCTATATTGGATTCACTTTTAAGTATTCTCAAAAGAAGCTCCCCTCTCTGCGCCGCTGCTGCCCCCTCCACCTCCCTTCTCCTCGCCCTTTACCTGTGTCCTGGCCCACATCCACACTCCCATCCACCCCCACACACCCACCAATTCTAAAACATCTCAAACCCTTTGATCCGCCCCCCCATTAACACACGTACCAGCTCCAGCAGGTGCTGCTTCAGCCTCGCAAGTTCCCGCTTTGCCTTGTCCCTCTCTCTCCCTTATTCCACCCCCCTTTTTGTCTTTCAGGTAACATTCTCATTGAGACAGCGATCAAAACAGCAGACTCCTTTTCCCCCCTTTCTTTCCCCCACCCCGCCACCTGACACTCACCAGCTCCAGGAGGTGCTGTTTCAGCCTAGCAAGTTCCCGCTTCGCCTTGTCCCTCTCCCCCTTCATCGCACTAAGCACCCCTTCTAACTCCCCTCTCTGCGCCGCTGCTACCTCCTCCACCTCCCTTGTCCTCGCCTCTGATTCCTTCTCTGCTTCTGCTCTGCTCTCCTCTGCCTCCTTCTCTGCTGCTCTCACTGCCGCTGCTATCCTTCTCACTGCCTGCTCTTCCATTGCAACCACTGCAGCTGTCGCCTTCGCCTCTGCTGCTTCCTCCGCTTCTTTCCTCCTCGCTTCTGCTGCTTTCGCCTGGCACTCTGCTGCCTTCGCCTGGGCCTCTGCTGTCTTCACCTGGGCCTCTGCTGCTTTCATCTGACGGTCGCACTCTTCCCTTAGCTGTTGGAGGGCGGTCTGGAAGGAGGTGCGTTGGGAGGAAAGGGCCTGCTCTGCTGCTTGCAGTTTCAACTTTACTTGAGATAGCTGCAACAGTGGGGAGGGGCATAGGGGAGAGAGCAGAGAGGCACAGAGGAAGGGAGGTCTGGAAGGAGGTGCGTTGGGAGGAAAGGGCTTGCTCTGCTGCTTGCAGTTTTGACTTTACTTGGGACAGCTGGTATAGTGGGGAGGGGAAGAGATACGGGGCAGAAGCAGGGGAAGGCAGAGCAGGAGGCACGGGGAAGTGTTATGGGGTGCTTAAGCTGACACAGAAGCCTCAAGTAACTTTTGAGTCGACTCAAAAGTGACTTTTGCGTCGACTCAAAAGTCAGCAGGGAAAGGCAAAGAGGGAGGCACGGGGAAGTGTTATGGGGTGCTTAAGCTGACGCAGAAGCCTCAAGTAGCGCAAGCAGGCTCACACGACCTCCACCATTCCCAATGCAATGTACACACCTCTTCTGAATGAGCTGCTTTTCTAGGCGCCTAAAAAATAGAACTTAAGAAACCGCATTCTCACACGACCTCCACCATTTCCATGCAAGGTACACACCTCTTCTGACACATGTCAGTATTCTCCTAAGTGGCTCAGGCATACTCACATGACGTCCCACCATTCCCAAGCAAGGCACACACCTCTTCTGACTGAGCTGCGGCCGCAGCCGCAGGAGCAGCAGCAGAGGCGGCCCGAAGCTGAGCTTCAGCTTCGGCAGCCCGAGCCTCGGCAAGCTGGTGAGAGAGCTGCTGCAGTTCGGCCTGGGGAGTGCAGGATTGGGCGAGAAGAGACAAGGGTGAGAGGAGAGAGGGGCGAGAGGAGAGAGGGGCGAGAGGAGAGGGGTTTGCGAGATGTGTGGTGAAATCAAGAGGTGAACTCATGAAGTGATAAAAAAGGGCGTGAAGATAACGAGGAGTTCATCTTTCCAATTCTTGCCAGCAAAAAGCCTCGTGTCTGCTGACATCATCAGTACCTGCCACGTGGCCTTGGAGGCGTCAGCAGCAGCTACTGCCTGCGCCAGTTGAGCCTCCACCTGCCTCAGCGCCCCCTCTGCCTGCTGCCGAGCTGCTGCCTCCTGCTTTATCTTCTCATGTGCCTCTGCCAGGTCGCTGAACAGCTGGGGTGGCCGGAGGGGTACAGAGAGGTAAGAAGGGGCGAGTGTTAGAGCTAGACCTCAATCTCAACTTTTGCATTTATACGTTTATATCCTAGCGTAGTGTAGAATGCACTTTGTGTTTGATTGGGTGTACATCCACATCCCAACCAAACCCAAATGTGATCACCAGGCAATCTCCAACCCACCAATTGGAGATTGCCTTGGGATTGGCCTTGATCCCCTAGGGATTACCCCCGATTCCCTCCTCATCCATTCATTGCTCATTTCGTTTGTACTTAAACAGCTTTGAGCTCATAACTAGTGTATCAGGTCAAGCTCAAATCTGACAGTGAGGTCGGGTGGGTTGGGATGGGGTGGGATGGGATCGGGTGAATTTGGGTGCAGTACAGGAGGCAACAGCTGCTGTATAGGTTCAACTAAAATCCTACTCAGCTCCCTTGTGCACCTCCAGGCACCCAGCTTGCTTGCAGCTCACCTGCCGCCTCTCTGCTCAGATACGTCCCCTCTGCCTGCTCATATCTGGGTGCATACAGGCTATAGGTGATGCCTGGCTTTAACTGAAATCCTACTCAGCTCCCTTGTGCACCTCCAGGCACACAGCTTGCAGCTCATTTGCCGCCTCTCGGCTTTGAGAATACTGCCTGCAATCCTGCACGGCTGGCTACGCCCCTTCTGACTCGAACTTGTTGTGACTGGAGCAGCAAGAATAGGAAATTTCTGAACCTGGTTCAGAGCCTTCCCCTAAGCGCCTCTGTGCATGTTGCTGTGACTCACTTGCTGCCTCTTGGCTTCGAGAATACTGCACTCCTGCACGGCTGACTGCCACCCCCCTCCGGCTCATTAGCTAGAACGGGAATGTGTGTATTCGTGTGTGTATGCGTGTGTGTATGTGTGTGTGTATGCGTGTGTGTATGCATGTGTACGCAAGTGTATGCACGTGCAGGCATGTGGCTGTGACTCACTTGCTGCCTCTCAGCTTTGAGAACGCTGCACTCCTGCACAGCAGACTCCCAACCCCCCCCGGCTCAATTAGCAAGAACAGGAATGCGTGTATGCGTGTGTGTATGCATGTGTACGCATGTGTATGCACGTGCATGCATGTGGCTGTGACTCACTTGCTGCCTCTCGGCTTTGAGAACGCTGCACTCCTGCACAGCAGACTCCCACCCATCTCGACCGCCTGCCAGAAAGCCAAGAAGGAACACAAGAGGGAAAGGAAAAAGATGGCAGATAGAGGGAGGAAACGAAGGCGCAGAGGGAGGAAAGGGGGATTTGGGGAAGTGAGTGTGCGTCAGGGGAAGAAAGGGGAAGGGCCGGGATAAAAAGGACGAAGGTGGAGGTTGACAGGAAAGACAGGGTGGTAGCCGCAGACAGGTGAGGCGAGGTGTGTTGCGGTGAAGTGCGGTCTGTGGGGTGTGCATAGGTGCGGTGATGTTGGGTGGGGTGGATATTAGTGAGAGTCAGTGGGGCCCATTATGTTGAGCTGAGGTGAAGGAGAGTTAATCACCTGCCATCTGCTGCGCCAGCTTCCTCGCAGCTTCCCTCTCCCTCTCCATCTCACCCCTCACCACTCTCAACTCCCCCTCCAGCCTCTGCTTCTCCTCCCTTAACCTCGCCACCTCTCCCCCTCTCTCCCCCGCCTGCCACCTTCCCTCCTCTCCTTTCCCCCTCTCCTCTGCAGCTGGTGCTGATGCTAATCCGAGTTCTGCCGGTTTAACCCCTGCTGCTGCTGCTAGCGCGACTGCTGATGTGACTGCAGATGCCACTGATGGCGCTGACGAAGGCGGCACGCCAGGGGGAGGTTCACCTGGGGCAGGCTTTACTGGGGGAGGGACAGACTGTGGGGAGCCATGAGAGGGAGGTCCAAACGGGGGAGGTCCCGCCGGGGGAGGTGAATTGCGGGGAGGTCTGACAGGCGGAGGGCCATTTGGAGGAGGTCCGTGGGGGGGAGGTCCGTGTGGGGGACGGCCAGCAGCAATTGCAGCAGGTCTCGGTTGTGGGTCCGACTGCTTCAAACTCTGCTGCTGCTGCTGCTGCAGCTGCTGTCGATGCGGTTCCTGCGGCTGTCCTTTCACTCCTCCAGAGCTGGTTTGAAACAGGGGCGCGCCAAAGGGGTTTCCCTTTCCTCCCGCAGGTGCGTTTCCCGCAGAATACGGCGCGCTTCCGGCAGTGGTGGGTGGCGGTTGAGTAGGGTGCTGCAGACTAGAAGTTCCGTGTGGAACCTGGTTCGGACTTCCAATGTGACTACTTTGAATGTGACTACTCGGATTGGCACGGTGTGAGGCCTCAGCAGCAACATCCCGAGCCCCCAAATTCGGTTCCGAAGGAGAATCTTGAGATGTATCAGGCAAAAGCCTCGTTACAGTAGGGTCCGGGGTGCCTTGCAGGCGAGAGGCTGATTGTTGATGGAAGGGGAGAGGGCCTCGTTTGGCACGGAACCCTGATGTTGTTTGCCCCGGCCATTGCAGCTGCGAAGGATCCTGTCACATAGCGAAAGGTGGTTACCAGGTGGCGAATTAGGTCGTGCGAGTGAAGCAGAAGCGGGTTGACGGAGTTCCTGGCATACAAGCATGGATACATGAACGAAGCGGTGATACGAACGAAATGGAACACACGCTTACCTCGGGACCCGCTTTGCCGTGCCTCTCCGGGGTAGAGTCAGCAGAGGAACCTTCGGAGTAAGAGTCCGAAGACGAGTGGTGAGACGGCGAGCCGGGACCGCTGCCGAACAGGCCCGGGTCGAGCTCCTCTGCGGTGTCGAGAACGTCCGACGCGATCGCGGAGATGTTGTTCTTTAGATTGCGGAATGTGCTCCACATGATGCTAACGGATCTATTGGCAGTTCACCATGCGAAACGCCTTCGAAAGTCTTTTGATTTGTTGTTTCTCAGGCTACAGCATGGGAATATTAAAAAAGTCGACGGTGGTGAATTGGCGTGAATATTGGAGGCTATACTTCACCCTTGAGCCATTGTTTCTTCGAGTGGATACATCCTCGAATAAGCTGGAATAGGTTCCTGAAACGAGCTTCACAATGAGAAAGCAAGTAAGCTTGGCACCGTAAAGTTTCGCACTGGAATTTGCGATTGGCTCACATAAGTGCCGGACTAATGAGCAACGTTTGCCCTAAAAACTAATTTAGAAGCACGAAGCAGGCTGCTAGGAACACCACAATACAACCTAGAAACTGACGGAAACTAGACCCAGCAGGGGCATCCATGGTCTGGGTGTTCCCAAGGTCGTTGGCAGGAGAACAGCCTCGTATAGCTTGGTTCGGCCGAACAAGGTAAGGAATCAAACGTACTGGTTCGGATCATCTCTGCCTGGTTCTGTCTTCAGTCCGGGAGACGCAACCTCACAGCTTGGCCTGGCTTGGCGGCTGACTACGACCAAACAAAGTTTGTGTCAGTGTACGCGTTTCAGCGAGCTTTGATGTACGTCTAGCTGAGAAGCTTATGTGGAGATCTGCTCCAATGTAATAGGAAGCATTTCACCAGTAGAACTTCTAGAATTCAGATCCCATACCTGTAATCCGCTTTGCCCTACAACGATTGCCAAACCTCGTGCCTCGGTGTCTGTGACATCGTCGAACCTAAACGCTAGGTTCAAAAAGATTCCAGATGCAGGCACAAGTGTGTGCAACCCTGCTGGCCTCTGGGGAATGCGTTTCTCCACTGACCCTACAACGCGGTTCAGTAGGTTTTTTCGCGGTAATAAGGGGTTCCCAATTTTAACCGCTTTAGAATGCAAGGCACCGAACAAAGGATGAACTGGAAAATAACTCCTAAGATGCCCCCTTTTCCTAAGTTACTTGCTTTAGCATCGATTCTAGTCCCAGAAGTGGTAGACCGTCTTTAGCCATAGTAAATACCTGGAACTCTTTCACTCGGCGCTGTTAACCAAACTCGACAGAGAGATTCTTGTGCAGCTTGCCGAAGATTACGGCTAAAAATGAGGGGCTTATCACTTCGAAGCATTCCAGCATGCATTCTGCTCGCTGTTTTCTTGCCTTTTCTCTCCGAAGGTGAGACGACGATACGCAAAAAGGCGGCATTTTATTGCTCGAGGCGTTCTATCTTAGGGCGATCTGATGTGAATCGACTCGCGGTCGCCTCGTCTTCGCATCACCCTCTGATATGGTTTTCCAATCTAGCCAAGTATCATGCGCTTTGTGAGCAAGATTCCACCGTCTGTGAAGCTCTCACCTCATCTTCACAGCCGTAGAACCATTTTATCCGTTTTGAGACCGTGTATTCTTTCTTCACATAACCGACGATGCACATTCTACGGCCTTTTTTTGCGCTTTCCTTTGCAAGTCACTTGTTTATTCCTTTTCCTTACCTAATCATTCTCTGCGTGTCCACTCCGCACCATCTGCGGTGGTGCGGCTTCAGCGCATCAAGTTTTTTCAGACGAATGAAATGTCCTTCTGAAAGCCATCCGTGTACTTTTAGTACGAGGGAGTGCCCAAGCACCCGCGTGACGCATTAATCACGGCGAATGCAGGCTACGATCTCACTCCATATTCCTCCGTTCATGCGGAATCCCTGTCTGTTCATTCCACACCCAGCTGCCGTGGTGCGGCTTCAGCGCATCAAGATCTTCCAGACGCATGACCTTCCCTTCTGGACGCCGTCAGTGTACTTCCAATGCGAGGGGGAGCCCAAGCACCAGCTCGACGGTGTCGTGGAGGCAAACGTAGACTACAATTTCACTCTGCATGAGCCCTTCCAGGTGGGCTTTGCAGGAGTTTTTCCAGGTGGTGCTCTGCATGAGCCCTTCCAGGTGGTGCTCTGCAGGAGTTCTCCCAGGTGGGTGCGCTGCAGGAGTTCTTCCAGGTGGGTCCTCTGCAGGAGGTTTTCCAGGTTGTTACTCTGTGCGAGCCCTTCCAGGTCGGTTGAAATGTTGCGACTGATTAGCAATGCATTTGGTTGGTGGTGTGAAAAGTGTGTGTGGTATTTTTTTTTCATTTTATGGCCAGCCAACTAGTGATAGTATTGCCACATGAGAATGCCTATGGCTTTTCATTCTTTTCTCTTGCGAGGGGAATGGTGCTGCTGTGGTCATGACAGGAATTGAATTCCTCGTGCAATACCTCGTATGTTTCACTGCAAATGCCTCCTGAGTTCTTCCACAGCCACGATAAGGACAAAAATTATTAACAAAGTGCTGTATTCCGCATCTTCCAAATTCTGCAACCTATGCCTTTTCTCTGTGCACAGCCTTTGACAGAGCTCACAGAGTCCCACTGCAAGCAGCGTGGTTTCTATGACGCGGACACGTTGACAGAGGACGATGCGTTTGACCGCTTCAGCCTTTGTCCCCTTGACTTCGCTCCCGCCCCATCTGGCCGCCTCACTCATCAACCTGTGCCTCTTGCCTTGTCTGCAGCCCCTGACTGAGCTCACGGAGGGCCACTGCAAGCAGTGTGGTTTTTACGACGCCGACACGCTGACAGAGGATGATGCGTTCGACCGCTTCAACCTGTGTCCTCTGGACTTCGCTCCTGCTCCCTCTGGCCGCCTCACTCGCCTTGTGGAAAACGAGCTGAATGTGACGTTTGTCTGCCCTCATTGCAACTCTGACAGAACGTCACGGTCCTCTGGAGGTATGCACACTTCCTCTTCTTGTTTACGATGCTGCTTTAGAAGTGTAGCTTGTTGCTTGCTACTTGGCCATTGGGAGGTAAGTCGGGGTCTGCATTCTGGTGGTGTTATGGTGGGTTTATGCAATCCAACAAGAGTTCAGGTAACAGATTCAGAAAAATGATGTGCCAAGTGCATGACTTCACAGTTTTCCTCTGCCTGTTGACTTCACAGTTCACCTCCGCCTGTTGACATAGTTCACCTCCGCCTGAGGAGCCTACTTGAATTGTGTTTTGCCACAAATAGTTGCCAGATTTGGAGATTAGTCATTTTTTTGCTAGACGGCTCCAAAGTTGGATTGAGACATGTTTATTTGTAAACAGTGTGCCGCTCTTTCTATTCTTTATTGCTTGCTTGCTGCTCCGTTTTCCCCCTTTTTTTTCCGACTCCGCAGATGAGTTTGAGGGCACGGACACCAACAATGTCAATCTACTAAACGTTTTCCTCATAGTGATTGCTGTGGTTACTGGCATCAGCTGCCTCACTGGCCTTCTAGCATTTTGGCTGAAATCTGGAGCCTGGCCACTCTTCAGACGACGGATGGACAGCGACACGGCAAAGTTTATGGAGATGTTTGATGAGGAGGATGAGCTCCTTGATGGAGACGATGAGACTGGAGATGTGGAAATGGGAGAAGCAGCTGCATCAGGTCGACATGGGCCTGATTACCGGGACGACTAAGCTTTGTCTCAAGTTTCCCAGCCAGCAAATATACTTGGCTGTACCACGGTATATATTTTGTAGTAAATGTAATAGTGAAATTGCTTTGTGATTTCACTTTCGCAACACTTCGACAGCCATGTCATGTGCCTACAATCACAAGACCAGCCATGTGGCTTCAATGCCGCGTCACCAATCTCACTGGCGGCAGACTCCACATCACGAGTCGCAATTCTCGGCATGGCGAGGCGAGGAATCACACAAATTGCTTGAGACATTCGCATCTTGGGAATCTCCCACAAACCAAGTTGAAGCCAGAACTGGACCGAGCAGTGACGAGGAGCTGATGGTTCCAGTGAACCTGGAATATCCCATCCAGCCATGCAGGAAAATGACCAACCGAACTGACTAACTCTGCCTGGCGTGTGCTTTGCGGACGCGGATATTAGATGATTGAGAGATTTTGGACCACTCGCTCCGGCGGCTGTCGTCCGCTCGACTTGCCAAGGCTGATGCCGGTTGACTGCTCCTGAAGAACTCGTTTTGGTGGTGTGTCCACATTTCACCGTCTTCTACTAAGTTTTGGTGGATTTTCTGCAGGCTTCCTGTAGTAACATACGCTTGAGAATAACATTAGCATCCTCGTATCTGAATTTCTCTGCTGATCACCATGCCGGCTGGAATGGACGAGAGTCTGTCCCCTCCGCCTTCTCCGCTGAAAAAGGACCTGAGGATGATCGAAGTGTACAAGCCCGGATCGTTCGATCCGGCCTCACATTTCTATCCCCGAGTGCTGAATGCACAAATACACCCTCTTGTGCGGTCTTTTCTTGGGCTTGGAAATGAAAGGATCGCCAAGAGATATGTTCACCTTCATCCAGCAGCAAAACCAGAGGCGGTTCAAGAGGCGCTTTCATATGCGTGCAAGTGAGTCGTCGTAGAAATTCGATACCATTTTCGCCTTTTTAATATGTCAAATTCTAACCATCGATTCTTCATGTTCAGGTACTTTCAGTGGGGCGGAGCTGACTTGTTCTCTGTGACGACCGAGAAGGGTCAGAAGCGATTCGTCGTTATCGAGACGAACTCATGTCCTTCAGGACAGAAGTCCATGCCCATGGAGAATGAAGACCTTGAGCACGCCGGCTATAAGACTCTGCTAGAGAAGGCCTTTCTTCCGGTGCTGAATTCCGGCAAATGGAATGGAGAGACGATTCCAGAAGGAATTCTGGCTGTTCTGTACGATAAGAACCCAATGGAAGCATCAGGTTACGCAGCAGCATTGGCGGATCTCACGGGAGAAGCTGTGTACCTTACTCCCTGCTACGCTGATGAATTAGAGCCTAAATGGAGGTGGCGTCCAGACGGAATTTTGGAGATCAACATCGCTGGAGCCATCCAGAAGGCTCAGAAGGAGGAAGTGCCAATTGTTATGTCAGGAGCGAAAGTCTCACGCACGAGTTCGTCCTCCAGCGAAGGGAAGCAGCAATGTTTCCCAACGGATTCTGATGCTCCAGAGCCACAGTGGCGACAGGTCAGGGGTGCAATTAGATACGTGACTCAGCGGCCATGGACTAGAATACCTCCCGTGACGCGGACCATGATTTTCAACCCTGTCCTTGCTTGTTTGGCTGGTGGACGCAACAAGGCAGTGGGAGCTAAGGCGTACGATCTTCACAACGCTGCGCTGGCATCAACTGGACTCTCCATCCTCACTCCTGAGACCATTTGGGATGTCGCCAAGCCGGAGATTCCCCTCTGGGTCGGCAGAATGGGTGGCTTGGCTGTTGTGAAGGTTCCTTATGCTAACGCAGGTCAAGGTGTGTGGACAATCACAAACGACGAAGAGCTGAAGGAGTTCATGGCGATTGAGCAGCGCTATGACCGGTTCATTGTTCAGGTACCTCAAGGGCGAGAACTCCACTAAATTGGGCCCTTATGTCTCATTCATTGCATACTATTTCTGGCTGGAATTTGTAGTTACCTGCAGATGACTCAAACCTGTCCTTGTCATTGCAGGCCTTGATTGGGAACAACGGCTGGAGTTCCCTGAGTGTGAGTGGCAGGCTGTACCACGTGGGGACCATTCCGACAAGCAAAGGGAACATCTACGCCTCTGACCTCAGGATGATGGTGGGGTCAGGAGCAGGTGGCTTCTTTCCCGTGGCCATCTATGCACGGAGAGCCAAGCTTCCTCTTGCTGAGACGCTCGAAAGTGGGATTCATTCTTGGGACATGCTTGGAACCAACCTTTCATACAAGGTACCACCAATTTCTGACTTGTTGGGAAACACTCATGCAATACCTTGCTTCCCATGTTGTAGCTCACCTACCTATCATGGATTTGATTGCAGAATCCAGATGGGACCTGGGGAACGGAGACGGACAGGTTGCTGCTGATGGACAGCCGGGACTTCAACAGGCTTGGTGTCGGTGTGGATGATCTTATTGAGGCCTACATGCAGGTGGGATCTGTGCAAAGCAGCACTCCGTATTTTTCTGAATTTATGTTGCATGCTCACTCCTATTTTCTGCTACTTTCAGACTATCCTGGCAGTGACCGCTATTGACCGGCTTTGTGGGAAGCTAATCACACCCAAGGTAGGGATTGCTGCTGTGGTTCCTTCATGCTTTTTATTTTGTTAAGAATCTGGAAGATAACGGATCTGATGTGTGCATCTTACAGGGAAATTTCGGTTTGAAGCTCTTTGGATCTTTGAATCCTGACATCAAGCTCCTGGACGAGCTTTATACGCTTCCACTGCATTCTCTTCCTGTGGAAGGTACCAGCGAGTCATCTTGCCTGGTGAAACGCGCTGCAGATCAAGCAACTGAGCAAGAAGATGCTCTTGCACAAGAGCTGCAGCTGGAGGTCACAGTTGCCGCACCTCCTGTAAGTGACATGCTCTAGTTTTTTTGTTAGTGGGAGATCAGTGATGCATTGTTTTACCGGTATGTGGTCTTATGAATCTTGATACATCTGCCTTTGTCTTTGCAGGGAAAGAGAGGGAGGGTTCTCTGAAGGTCCCTGTTATTTTCCCTGACATTTGATGCAATTGCACTTACTGATACCTCATTTTTGGCTTCATAGATCCTTTCAGTTGCCACACACCGTAGCTACACCAGTCTCATAATGGCGGGCTGCACATATGGAATTAGTGCTAATCATTCCCCTGTTGTATATCTTCATACAATTTTGACAATACAAGCCACTAGATAGTGGCAAGCTTCTCTGCTAGAATAATATTTTGGATATGGTAGTAGCGCTTGGAAAGCCTTTCAAAAGGTGTTGCGGTATGAAGGAACAGAACACATCGCCAACCACGTATTTGAAAAAGAATCAGCATACACAAATGGTACCCCTTGTACCGTAATGCGCCTGATACATTTGTAGGTACCTTTCTGGGGGGGAAGGGTGGAGAGACGGAGTGTAAGAAATTCATTTTCTATCATAGAACCTTATAGTGCAGACCCCTTTTGGTACGCTAGTTTTTGCCACAGATATTGTCATTGTAACTCTAGTGTGAAGTTTATGTCCTTCAAAAAAGTTATGACCGGCGTCGTTCTGAAACTTCTTCATTCGAGGAAACTCCGCTCTAACCACAAATAACCACAAACTCCGTTCCAAGCCCCGTAAGCGTGGTCCTTAGCGCGATCGTCGCGGTTGCGCGATCAACTTTCGGCTGTAGTTGTTCGCGAAGGTCGCAATGAAGCACCGCAACGCGTTTCGCAAGCTGGGTCGCGCGAGTAGCCATCGATGGGGATTGCTCCGGTAAGCGGTGAGACGGAGGTGGTAAGCTCTAGCTTGTGCTGACGCGGTTTGCGGGAAAGTTGGATTTCGATGGGGGTTTTCTCCGGTGAGCCGTGAGACTGAAGCTTCTCGGAGAGGATACTCCGGTGTGTTCGGATTTCGATAGGGGTCCTCCGGTGTGCCATGAGACTGAAGTAACACACTCTAGCTTATGACGCGGTATCCAAGATACTCGGATCTTGGTGAGGTGCCTTTTGAGTCGACTCAAAAGTCACATTGTGACGCGGTATACTCGGATCTTGGTGAGGTTTGCGCCGGTGAGCCGAGAAACGGAGGTGACTTTCAAGTCGAGGTGACGAATGAACCGGTATAGTCTAGCTTGTCGTGACGTGCTATGGAACAAGAGCGGAGCGTCGCGGTGTGGGGCTTCGGAAGTAGCGCAAGTTACATCTCTCCCGTTATAGCTGCCCCCTGAAACGTACCGACAAACGAATGCGAGTACCGGCTGGGATAACTTGCGCTACTGCAGGCGACGGTGCGAGTCCGTTTAATCGCATGCTTTGGTTTACTGTACAATTTTGCGCCTTCTTTCCTTCCCCCGATCCCGACCCCCCACCTTCTCCCCCGCCCTCCCCCCCTCCTCTCTCATTCTTTCTCTCGTTTTTCCTCCCCACAGCACCGTGGTGTCGCAGCTCATGGTGTCGCAGCTCATGGTGTCGCAGCTCATGGTGTCGCAGCTCATTTCGTACCAGCGCATCGAAACCACCCCTTCACCTGTCCCCCTCTCCTCCCCCCTTGCCCTTTCCTCCCCTCCCTCCATTCCCCTTCCCCTCTCACCCTCCTTCCCCACAGCACCATGGTGTCTCATCTCATTTCACACGAGCGGATAGAAACCACCCCTTCCCCTTTTCCCTTCTCCTTCCCCCCTCCCCCTTCCCCCTCCTTCCCCTTTTCCCTTCTCCTTCCGCCCTCCCCCTTCCCCCTCCTTCCCCTTTTCCCTTCTCCTTCCGCCCTCCCCCTTCCCCCTCCTTCCCCTTTTCCCTTCTCCTTCCCCCCTCCCCCTTCCCCCTCCTTCCCCTTTTCCCTTCTCCTTCCCCCCTCCCCCTTCCCCCTCCTTCCCCCCTTTTCCCTTCTCCTTCCCCCCTCCCCCTTCCCCCTCCTTCCCCTTTTCCCCTCCCCCGCTCCCCTCAACCTACGCCGCAGCACCATAGTGTCGCAGCTCACTCAGCATGAGAGGATCAAGATAACCCTGTCCCCCTTCCAAGTCTCCCTCCCGCTCCCCATCTCCTCCCCCCACTCCCTTCCTCCCCAACCCCTCGCCATCCCCTTCCCCCTCATCTCCCCTGTGCAGCCCCATGGTATCGCAGCTCATTCAGCACGAACGGATTGAAACCTCTCGCATCGGGGGTGGGGAGATGGGGATCCATCGCCCCTTCTCTCTCCATCGCCTCTTCGCCACCCTCACTACCCCCCAGCTTCTTCCCCACCCTCCCCTTCTGTCTGTCCCCCCCGCAGCACCATGATGCCACAGCTTATTCAGAAAGAACGGATCGAAACCTCACCTTCCCGCTTATCCCTCTCCTTCCTCCACTCATCCGTCCCCAAAACCCGTCCCATCCCCCACCCCTGTCATCCCCCCTCCGCAGCACCATGGTGTCTCAACTCATTCAGCACGAGAGGATCGAAACCACACTGTCCCCCTTCCGCCTCTTCCCACTCACCCCCCGCTCACACCTCTCCCCTTTCCCCCCCCTTTCCCCTCCCCTTCCCCCCCCCCCCCCCCCGCAGCACCATGGTCTCAGCTCATACAGCACGAGAGGAGCGAAACCAGACCTTCCCCCGCCCAGCTCCTCTTCCCCCCCCCCCCCCCCCCCCCCCCCCTTTCTCTCCCTTCTTTCTCACCCGTCAGCACCATGGTGTCTCAACTCATACAGCATGAGAGGATTGAAACGACTGTTGCCAAGGTGGGCAACGATTGGCTGGAACTACCCAACCTATTCTTTATGTTACTGGCTGGCGCGCACATGCACTGACATTTAGGTTGAATTTGAATTCACTTTGTTGTATGATTAGCTTGCCTGCGTTGAGAGGTTCGGGGTGGCTTCAGGATGGATTGCAACTCACTTTGAATCACGTAACCAGGTAACCACTCACAACGACTAAGGTAAACCCTCACATTGAATTCGCTCCGTTGTATGATTAGCTTGCATGCGTTGAGAGGTTGGAGGCGGCTTATGGATGGGTTGCTGGTATTGCTGCTATCACCTTATTGCTGGTAGGCCTGGTATTGCTGCTATCACCTTATTGCTGGTAGGCCTGGTATTGCTGCTATCACCTTATTGCTGGTAGGCCTGGTATTGCTGCTATCACCTTATTGCTGGTAGGCCTGGTATTGCTGCTATCACCTTATTGCTGGTAGGCCTGGTATTGCTGCTATCACCTTACCACGTCTCTCCCTGTTTCTTTCTTCCTCCCGCGTCAGGTAACCACCACGCCTACTGCTGTCCGCGTCCCTCCCCGTTTCTTCCTTTTGCGCCCACCTCGCTTCCCCCATCTCTCTTTCAATAACCCCTGAAAAAAAGATCCCTTTCCTCTCACACCACCCTTTCTCGTCCAGTCACTCATTTCCCTTTTCCTTCTCAGGCCAGTGATTTTTTGTTCAAACAGTAACAGGGTTATAACTCCTGCTTTGTTTCTTTCCCTTCCCCCCCTCCTCTATGCCCTTGCGTATCCCCCCCCCTGCCTCTTCCCCTCTACCTCTCCCCATCCTGGCCCTCTTCCTCCACCCCTGCCTCTCTCCCCCTGTCTCTCCGCCTCTTGACCTCCCCCTCTCTTTCCCCAACCTGCCAGGTTTGTTGCAGGTTGAATGGTCACTCTTGCAAAAAGAGGCCACTCTTCCCACTGCCTCTTCTCCCCTTTCCCCCTGTCCCTCTCCCTCCCACCCACCTCCACCTGTCCCTCCAACCCGACAGGCCAAGGAGTTGAGGCCCGTTGCGGATCGAATGGTCAATCTCCCCCCGTCTGGTGCGCAATTGCTGAGTTATGACTGTGCTTTTGCACCCTCCCTGCCTTTCCTTCCCCCCTGTCCCTCTGCTCCCCGCCTCCCCCTCTCTCTCCGACCCGACAGGCCAAGGAGTTAAGGCCCGTGGCAGATCGAATGGTCACTCTTGCGAAGGAGGTGTGTAATATTCATGCTGATCTAACAATGTACGCGATTGTTACTCTTGCCACAGAGGTGTATGTATGTAAGTTAATGCTGAATCATGACTCATGCACCCATTTGGCCGAATTCGTAGGCAGGCATATGGTTTTCGCGCGACCAAATGTGGTCTCTCTTGCAAAGGAGGTGCGTGATGTTTGTGTTGTCGTAGCGCGTCCCTCAGGCGTCCCTCAGGCGTCCCTCAGGCGTCCCTCAGGCGTCCCTCAGGCGTCCCTCAGGCGTCCCTCAGGCGTCCCTCAGGCGTCCCTCAGGCGTCACTCAGGCGTCCCTCAGGCGTCCCTCAGGCGTCCCTCAGGCGTCACTCAGGCGTCCCTCAGGCGTCCCTCAGGCGTCCCTCAGGCGTCACTCAGGCGTCCCTCAGGCATCACTCAGGCGTCACTCAGGTGTCCCTCAGGCGTGAGAGGGAAGGACGTCCGTCAACCAACCCTCACTTCACAGTCCACCCCACACGTCTGTATCCTACTCCTGCGCAAGAAGATATGGATTCGAGCCGCAGCAAGCGAAGGGTCTCCTCGAAATTCTTAGCTAACAGCTAGGAGTACTTAGAGTGGAAAAAAAGCTAGAATCAGGACTTGGTAAGTCCCAACTTCAGTAAACAACGTAGGCGTACGCGTTTCAGCCGTGAGGCCTTCGTCGGCGTGAGAGGGAAGGACGTCCGTCAACCAACCCTCACTCCACAGTCCGCCCCACACGTCTCTATCCTACTCCCTCTTTCCTTCATGACGGCGAGTTCCGCCCACATACTTGCTTGCAGGGCACGCTGCAATCGCGCAGGGAGGCAGCAGCTGGAGTGAGAGGGAAGGATGTGCTGCAACCAGACTCTCGCCAAATTTCTTATTTCCTCCACCCCTCTCTCCTCCCAATCCCCCTTTTCCCTGCTTGCAGGGTACGCTGCAATCGCGCAGGGAGGCAGCAGCTGTGGTGAGAGGGAAGGATGTGCTTCAGAAGCTGTTTTATGACCTGTCAGAGAGATACAAGTGAGTGTGCTTGTAACGAGAAATCACACTGCACTACGATTTCTCTCTGCTCAAGGCTTGACACTTTAAAGCACACTGATTTTTCTTGCTATGTTTCTCCATCCTCACAAATAGAGTAGGAGGTGGCTTTGGAGTTGGCTTAAATTTACTTAGATTGTAAGTCACATCCTTACACATGAAGGAGGAGCTTCACTGATTTTGCTGCACATATAAGAGCTCCACTCTCGCGCACATGCCATTGCATGCAAACACTTCCCCTCCCCCCATCCCCCCGTATTTTTTTGTGAATACTCTTGTTTTCAGGGATAGAGCAGGAGGCTACACTCGAGTGCTCCCAACTCGAACACGCGTCGGGGATGCAGCTCCCATGGCTTATATTGAGTACGAGTCCCCTCAGCTGCATTTAGCATGACAAGGGTTATAATCCACTCCAATCCGTTGTGGAATTAATGAGTTTAATTTGTGCATCTAGTAATCTATCCTATCTCACTATAAGTTCATTACTAGGGCTCTCAAACCACTCCCATTCCTATCATTGTTCTCCCCTCTCTTCTCTTCTCTTCATGCCGTTTGTGCGTTCTTAGTACTTCACCAGCTCCCCTCTCCCTCTTTGTCTTCTCCTATCTGCGTCATCCCTCCAACCCCTGATATGCTCCTCCTTTGTTGCCTCCTAGGCCTTTAAGTTTCTATTTCCTAAGTTCCGTTTCCCACTGTGCCTCCCTCGGCATTTGTGGCGCCTCAAATGTCGCTGTTTCTCGGGCCTTTCGGGATATTTTTGAGAGTTTTCGAGAGTTCTCTCCTCATTCTGTTGTTGCCTTCTCATTCTCACTGTGAATCCCTCGTCCATCCCCTCCAGGTACATCGATTGTCTGGACGAGCTTAGTCGCAGGCTACCCCACCCCCATCAATCCCACTGCCTCCCTCTGAGTCCCAAGCCCCGCTCTCAGGAGACACTCTGTCTCTTCTTGCCTCACTCATCCATTCCCCTCCCAGGTACATCGACCGGCCCGATGAGCTTCGTCGCAGCCGGCCCCCATCGATTCCACCGCCCCCCTCCGAGCCCCAGGCTCCCTGGGTGCTCTCCTCCCTCAGGAGACACTGGGCTCCCGCTGCTGCTCCTGCTGCTGCTGCTGATTCTGGTGCCCCTTCTGCTGCTGGAACCACTTTTGCCCCTTCTTCTTCCTCTTCTTCTGCTGCTGAAAACTCCAAAAGGAGTTCGTAAAACCACCCAAGGATAGGCTTGTCAGAATATTATGCTCTTGCCTGTAGTGGGGTGTTCTATAGCGAGTACAACCCTTCTAGGGTTTGCTATTTGTATCCTCATTCTTGCTAGTGCAACCCTCCTTTGTTCATTTCTTGCTTGCCTAGCTAGGTCAACCCTAGCTATGGCTTCTCACTGTCCTTACTATCTTGACATGGTAACAGAGCGGTTACGCTCCTGTCCTGTGGGCCCACCACTTCACTGCTTCCGCTGCTACTGCTACTCCCTGTCCGCCGCGCGCCTCGTGGTACGCGGCGTTGAAATTAGGGTTTTCAGCCCGCCGTGCGCCCCGAGGCGCGCGGCGGTTCTCTGCCCGCCGTGCGCCCCGAGGCGCGCGGCGGGTTTCTGCCCCGTCACACCGCGCGTTGCTCCCGGGAGGCGCTGCGACGGGCGACGGGGACCCGCGCGTCGCCCCCCGTCGCCCGTCGTGGCCTGCGCGCGGCCCGTACGGGCTGCGCCAGGCCCGCGCGCGGCCCGTACGGGCTGCGCCAGGCCCGCGCGCGGCTCGGGCCGCCTGCGCGCGGTTCGGGAGGCTGTGCCAGACCCGTGGGCGGCCCGTTCTTCGCTGCCCCTGTCAGAATCTAGCAGCAGGAATGAATGAACTAGCAGCATGCAGGAGTACAAGTAGTAAACCCTAATTGGGCTGTACCCCATATGGGCTACCCCACTACAGCCTAGACAATATCCAGCATATATGTTTGACACACCCCCATAGGCAAAGTGGGGGAGAACAAGGGGTCAAACGACCAGTCAAGAGAAGCAAAGCAAGCTCAGGGTGGATCTCAACGTCACCACACATTCTGAGCACAAGCAAAGGGCCACAAGGCCAGTCCACATGCAGAGATATATATGCAACAATAACAGTACAGTGATGACTACCTAGCAAGAGCAGGCATGCATGTATATATATAGATCACAGTACAAGCAGAAACTACAGCAAGTGTGGAAGCGTAGGCACAAGGCCTAACAGGGTACAAAAGCGCTGATGATCACCAGACGGAAGTGCCTTGGTGAATATATCAGCAGTGTTGGCCCGAGTGGCCACGTGACGAAGACGAAGCTGGCCTCGCTGCTGCAACTCTCGAGCCAGGAAGTAACGCAGAGCAATGTGCTTCGTTCTGTGCTCCAGTCTGTGCTCCTCACACAAGGCAATGGCGGCCTTGTTGTCGACGTACAGCACTGGAGGAGAACGAGGCTGCTCTCCCAAGTCAGTCAGCAGGTAGGTGAGCCAGCGTAACTCCTGTGCAGCCATGGCTGTGGCGTAGATCTCAGCCTCACAACTGGAGCTGAGAACTGAAGACGAGCGTGTAGAACGCCACGAAACTGAACCAGAGCCAAGGCTGAAGGTGTAACCCTGTGACGACCGCTGAGTAGCCAGGTCGTCAACCCAAGAAGCGTCTGAGTGCCCAGTGAGGACAACTGGGCTCGTCCCTCCAAGCACTAGCCCCATGCCTGATGTGCTGCACAAGTAGCGCAGTACCCTCTTAGCAGCAGCCATGTGCTCAGGTCGGTGCCGACCAGGAGCCACGTAGCGAGCCAGAAGACCAAGAGGGTACGCGAGGTCAGGTCGAGTGCAAGTCATCAGGTACATGAGGCAGCCGACTAGCTCTGGGTAAGGACCACTCGGCTCTATGGACTCGTCCGAAGGTGGAGCTGAGAGCGTGTGACCTGTAGCCAGAGGAGTGGCCTGTGCTGAAGACCAGGTGAAGCCGAAGCGCTGAAGGACCTGCTGCACCATGTGTGACTGAGTCAAAGTGATGGTGCGGCGTGCTCGGTCCCGGGTGATCTGCAAGCCAAGGTAGCTGCGCAGCTCACCCAAGTCAGTGCACGTGTGTCTCTTCTGCAGCTCCGACTTCACGTGGGCGAGAGCCTCAGTGTCAGCAGTGGCAAAAACCAAGTCGTCGACGTACACGATGATGTAGAACGGCGGCAGTGAAGTGTCGGTGCGCAGAAACAGCGACGGGTCAGCAGTAGAAGGCGCAAACCCAAGAGCCGCAAGCGTAGTCCTCAGTGTGTCGTGCCACTCACGTGGTGCCTGGCGGAGACCGTAGACCGGCCGCCGGAGGCTCCACTGGGTGCCAGGAGGGAACGACCCAGTGAAGCCCGGGGGGCGGCGCAGCCAGATCTCCTCGTGCAGGCTGCCCTGTAAGAAAGCTGTGCTGAAGTCAAGAGAGTGAAGCTCGTAGTCACGGTGAGCAGCAACATGCAGCAGCACCCGAAGAGTGGTCATCTTCGGGGTGGGGGAGAAGGTCTGGAAGAAGTCAACTCCCTCTCGCTGACTGAAGCCTCGAGCCACGTAACGCGCCTTGAAGACAGGCGGAGAACCCGGCGGCCGCTTCACCCTGAAAATCCACATGCCACTGACGATGTTCGCCCCAGGTGGGGGAACCTCGTCGACATAGGTGCCTGTGGACTTCCAGGAAGCCATCTCTGCGTCCATGGCTGCCTGCCACTGAGAGGAGTAGGGACCCTCTATCGCCTCTGCGTAAGAGCGTGGAGTCGGGATGTCTGGTGCATCCGGGTCTCCCTCAGGGGCAAGTAGCGAGGACACAAGATGAGGTAAAGCAGCAGCGAGACACTGGAACTCCTCCTGCCTGTCCTCAAGGACGTCCGTGCTAAGAGCACACTCACCCCCGACGGACGGAGGACAGACAGACTCAGACTCAGTAACAAGACTGGCAGTGAAGTCTAGACGACAGGCAGCAGCAAAGTCAACAAGCTCAGCGACAAGAGCAGACGCAGCAGCAGACTCAAACGACGGGTCAGTGACAACTGTGGCTAGTAGACGCGTGACAGTAGGGTGCTCAGCACGAAACCGGTCAGACGCAGGGTCCGGAACGTCAGGCAACGAGGACGCAGGAGGAGACGGCAGAGGAACAGGCTGCGGAGCAGAGGAAGGACGACGGACTACGAGGTGTGCGCTGGGGACAGCCGGCTGACGCGAACAAGGAACACGACGACCGGTACGACTAGGACGAACAGGCGAAACAGGACGCGACGCAGGCTCACGACGCTCAGCAGGACTACCAGTCTGCACAGTGTAAGGAGAAGGAGCAGGCAGCGGTGAGCCGGGCTGTAACGGAAGACCAGTAGACGACGGGAGAGTAAGAACCTGACGAAGAACAGAGTCAGACGGCGGCAGAGACGACGGAGACGGCGGAGCGAAGAACCGTCGTGTCGGCGCAGCTGCACCAGGAGCGGCAGCTCCAGCAGCTCGAGTGCCTCCAGCAGCTCCAGTACCTCCAGCAGCTCCAGAAGCTCCAGTCCCAGAGCCGACACCTCCAGCCCCAGGGTCTCCAACCTCTGTGTCTCCAGCAGCAGCACCCCCAGAACCAGCACCTCCAGTCCCAGGGTCTCCAGCCTCAGTGTCTCCAGCAGCAGCACCCCCAGAACCAGCACCTCCAGTCCCAAGGTCTCCACCCTCTGTGTCTCTTGCAGCAGCACCCCCAGAACCAGCACCTCCAGTCCCAGGGTCTCCAGCCTCAGTGTCTCCAGCAGCAGCACCCCCAGAGCCAGCACCTCCAGTCCCAGGGTCTCCAGCCGCAGTGTCTCCAGTACGAGCACCTCCAGAACCAGCGACTCCAGCACCTCCAGTAGACAAAGGTCCAGCACCACTCCTAGCTCCAGCAGCGCGACGCGGACGGCGACCGTACCAGTCCTGCAGCTGCTGTGGGGTGAGAGGCACACGTGGACGAAGGCGGCTACTCCAAGGAGACCGCGCAACAGCAGACTCAGAACCCTCAGCGCCCGCACCCCCAACGGCTCCAGAACCTCCGGTGTCAGTACCCTCAGCACCTGCACCTCCAGCGGCTCCAGAACCTCCAGCGCCAGCACCCTCAGTAGCTCCAGAACCTCCAGCGTCAGTACCGCCAAGCTCAGCACCCCCAGACCCCTCACACTCAGGCTCAGCACCACCAGGCTCCACACCCTCAAGCTCCGCACCCTCAGGCTCAGCACCCCCAGGCTCAGCACCCCCAGGCTCCGCACCCCCAGGCTCAGCACCCCTAGAAGTAGCACCCCGAGAAGGACCACCCTCAGTAGGACCTGAGTCACCAGTGACCTCAATCGGCGCAGTCAAGGGAGGAGGGTCTACCTGAGAAACACCTGAAGGAGCAGGACTAGGAGTGGGGAGGGGGTCTACCTGGGGAGCACCTGGAGCGAGGAAGAGCGGCGGGGGGGGGAGCGGGGCAGTGCGGTAGGGGAAGAGACGGTAAAAGGGAACCGACTCGTCGAACGTGACGTCCTGAGACGCAAAGACACGGCGCGAGGTGGGATGGTAAAACTGCCAACCAGGCGCGTCAGGGACAAAGCCAAGGAAGACACAGGGAACAGCGCGGGCGGAGAGCTTGTCCGCGGTGGTATCGCGGACAAAGGCACGAGCACCCCAGACCCGGAAACGCGACGCATCACCAACCTTCCCCGTCCACAGCAGTGTGGGCGAGGTCTCCGGCAAGGAGACACGGGGCCAGAGGTTGAGCTGATGCGCGGCGTACCGTACCGCAAACGGCCACAGGAAATGGGGGGCAGCCGCATGGATCATGGAGGTACGAGCGACCTCCATGACTAAGCCAATGCGACGCTCAGCAACCCCATTCTGCTGTGGAGAGGCCGGAAGCGTGAACGACTGGGTGATGCCGTGCTCCGCACAGTAGGCTGCCAAGAGGTCAGAGGAGAACTCACCACCTCTGTCAGAGTGCAGACGCAGGACAGGAAAATCCCGCCGGAACCGCTCGCGGAGCTGGAGACGAACAGCGCGGATCCAAGGGATCAAAACATCAGGGACGTCCCCCTTGCTCTGCAAGGGGAAGACCGTGGTGTAACGCGTGTAGTCGTCGACGACCAGCAGGAAGTACCGCTCGCGGCCCTGTCCCTGGACGCGGGCTGGGCCCCACACGTCCAGGTGGAGCGTCTGCAGGGGAGCCTCTGTGGGAGGAAACGAGGAGGAGTGAGGAGCGGCGCGCTGCCGCCCCTCGACGCAAGGAATGCAGGGCGGCGCAGGCGAGGGAGGGAGGGCAGGCAGAGACCTGGGAAGACCAGAGACCAGGGAGCGAGAGTGCATGCGACGCAGGCGAGGCAAGGAGGGGTGACCAAGACGGTGGTGCCACAGGAGAGTGTCGTGCGACAAAGCGCGACACTCACAGGGGGCCGCCAGCTGACCAGACGTAGACGCAGACGCAGCTACCTGAGGGGACTAAGTGGTCAGTGTGTACAGACTCGAGCCAGGTGCACGGGTGAACGTGGCCAAGTGCCGGCCCGTCCTAGCACACGTACAGTGAGTCACTCGCTGACTCGCAGGAGTGAACTGGTCAACCTCCCGATCCTGGAGGTCAGCTCCACTCACCAAGTTCGTAGAGAACGAGGGGAGGTAAAGACCTGACAGCGAGCCGGACGGGACGGCCGGACACGGCAGAACCGTGGAGTAGTGGGCAAGGACTGGACCCCCGGAGGGGTCCGCCAGGGAGACTGGAACTGGCCGACTAAGCGGCGTGAGTGTGGTGCAGTCGCGAAAGAAGGAGCGAGAAGCTCCTGAGTCAAGGGTGAAGGTGTGCGAGACCGTAGGTGGCGCAGTACCAGAGAGAGCAGACTCACCAGCACCTGAAGCCACGGCCTCACCAGTACCTAGAGCAGTAGACGTACTAGCACCGAGAGCAGCAGCCTCACCAGCACCTAGAGCAGGAGACGCACTAGCACCTAGAGCAGCAGCCTCACCAGGGTCAGGCGGTACGCACAGAGAACAGGCACGATCAGCACTAGTAGGCAATGCATACATGGCAATGAGAATAGCATCATAGTCACGCGCAAAGATATCTACCCTCTGTCCATGCAGCTCCAGCCAGGTGGGGAGCTCAGCCTCGTCGCCAAACACTGTGCGCCAGTCGTCGCTCAGACGAGCGAAGCAGCGGGACTGTGTGTGACCAAGCGTCCCACAAGGCTGACCAGTCCTAGCACCTGTGCGAATGACGTACGGGCAGCGAACTGTACGTGTAGACCTGCTACACTGAGCGTACCACTCCTGGAGCTGCCGGGGCGTAAGTGTCTCACGTGGACGCCCCTGCAGCTGTAGCGGGCCACTGCCAGACGCTCCCAACTGACCAGCTCCAGGGCGACAGCTACGACGGCTACTGCGACAACCCCAGCTAGTATACCACTCACTAAGCTGCTGGGGCGTCAGAGGCTCGCGTGAACGTCGCTGGAGCTGCATCTGGCCACCTGCCAGTAGCAGTAGCAGCAGCAGTAGCGTGGGCAAGGCAGGCGCGGCAGGCAGGCAGGCAAGCAGGCAGGCAGGCAGGCAGGCAGGCAGACAGGCAGGCAGGCAGGCAGGCAAGCAGACAGACAGGCAGGCCGGCAGGCAGGCAGGCAGGCCGGCAGGCAGGCAGGCAGGCAGGCCGGCAGGCAGGCAGGCAGCCAGGCCGGCAGGCAGGCAGGCAGACAGGCAGGTCGTCAGGCAGGCAGGCAGGTGCTCACCAGGCGAGCAGGGCCGGCGCTCGACGGGCGGCGGCCGAGTAGGCGCACGACAGCGGCGGCGTCGGGGCCGCAAAACCGGCTGCAGAGCAGGGCCGAAGCAGCTGCAGGGCGGGGCCGTCTCAGCGGCAGTAGCAGGGTGGGGCCGCGTCAGCGGCAGGTCGGGGCCGTGGCAGCTGCAGAGCGGGGCCGCATCAGCGGCAGGTCGGGGCCGTGGTAGCTGCAGGGCGGGGCCGCATCAGCGGCAGGTCGTGGCCGAGGCAGAGGGCCGCGCGCGGCTCGGCGCGGGCTGCGCTGACAGCGCGTGGAGCTGCTGCAGGCCGCGCGCGGCCGCGCTAGGGAGTAGCGGGCCGCGCGCGGCTCGGCGCGGGCTGTTGCGGGCCGCGCGCGGGCCGCGCGAGGCAGTAGCAGGCCGCGCGCGGCTCGGCGCGGGCTGCTGCGGGCCGCGCGCGGGCCTCGCGAGGCCGTAGCAGGCCGCGCGCGGCTCGACGCGGGCTGCGCGCGGCAGCTGCGGGCTGCGCGCGGCTGCAGCGGGCTGTGCGCGGCTCGGTGCGGGCTGCGCGCGGCTGCAGCGGGCTGTGCGCGGCTCGGCGCGGGCTGCGTGGGCTCTGTGCGGGCTGCGCGCGGCTGCAGCGGGCTGCGCGCGGCTCGGCGCGGGCTGCGCGGGCTCTGTGCGGGCTGCGCGCGGCTGCAGCAGGCTGCGCGGGCCTTACGGGCCTCTAGGGGCAGCGCGCTGGCCTTACGGGCCTCTAGGGGCAGTGCGCTGGCCTAGGGCAGTAGGAGGCAGCGCTAGGGCTGCTGGACGGCGCACATAGTGCAGCACGTCACAAGGCAAGGCAAGGCAGGCAGGTACGTGGGGTAGCGCGGTAACCGCAGCGGTAGGTGGGCCCGGAAAAAAAAAAACGGTCCTACGGACCTTAGTGCTCTGAAACCATGTCAGAATCTAGCAGCAGGAATGAATGAACTAGCAGCATGCAGGAGTACAAGTAGTAAACCCTAATTGGGCTGTACCCCATATGGGCTACCCCACTACAGCCTAGACAATATCCAGCATATATGTTTGACACGCTGCCCCTGTCCTCCCCACTGTCCCCCGTGCTTCTGAAGGCGCCCCACCCCTCCTTCTGCCCGTACTCCTTGATTAGGGTTTGGGGGTGGGGGGTATGGGGGTGCAGCTTCTGTGTGCCGTTCCCTGCTCCTCCTCCTCCTCCGTCTCCCTGTGCTGCAGCTGCCGCTGAGGGGGGTGGACCTGTTGGAGCCGTCGGAGTGGTACTAAGGGGGGGGTGAAGGGGGAGTGGAGCTAGCGGTGTAGCAGCGGGTGTGTGTCAGGGGGAGTGGGATAGTTTGGGGAGGTTGAAGGGGGTGGCCGCCGTGAAGCCAGCAGCTCCAGTCGCCCGTGAGACCGTTGCGCCAGTCGCCCGTGAGCCCGTTGCGCCAGTCGCCCGTGAGCCCGTTGCTCCAGTCGCCCGTGAGTCCGTTGCTCGTCTGCCGCTACTTTCAGCCGCGGAGCCAGTTACTCCAGTAGCCCGTGTGCCAGTTGCTCCAGTTGCCAGTGTGCCAGTTGCTCCAGTTGCCCGTGTGCCAGTTGCTCCAGTTGCGCCGTGTGCCAGCAGCTTCAGCTGCCGCCCACTACCTCCTCTCCTCTCATAGTCTCTTTCCTCCTCCTCACTTGCCCGTTGTGACTACCACTAGCTTTGCTCATAATTGTGAACTTTAAACTATTGCTTCTTGAACTTGTGCTCAGAATGTGTGGTGACATTGTGATCCACCCTGAGCTTGTACTGCTTTGCTTGCTCTGCTGATTACACCCCACTTTGGCTATGGGGGTGTGTCAGAATATTATGCTCTAGCCTGTAGTGGGGTGCTCTATAGCGAGTACAACCCTTCTAGGGTTTGCTATTTGTATCCCCATTCTTACTAGTGCAACCCCTCCTTTGTTCATTTCTTGCTTGCCTAGCTAGGTCAACCCTAGCTATGGCTTCTCACTGTCCTTACTATCTTGACAGGGCCTCAACCCTGTCACCTTCCACCCCCTTTATGTGCACCGCACCTCCTTGGACCAAAGTGTATGCGGATAATGTACACCACAAGTTGTGCAAAGCTGATAATTTTTGGTTCTGATAAAATGCAATTGATTTTGCGGTGAAGGCCCTGAACCTCGAAAAAATCACTACAAAGGATATAAGGCCCTGAATCTCTGATGAGCAGGGTGCTGGTTGGCCCTGAAGGTTTGTGTGATTCATGAATTGTACCTTCTTTGTCACCGTATGTTAAAACAGCCCTGACATTTACGAGTGTTCTGTCCCCGATGTGTAACAATCTGCTTAGAAACGAGTTCAAGGGTCACCGCGAAACTACCCGATTCGCCGCAACCATGCCAGCCGCGCGGCGGACAATGGACCTCATCTTCACCGCGTGGCAGCCGCGAAAACACATTCAGTTAAAACCATCTTGACCACTCAGAACCGAACCAGAACAAGCCCGTTTTTCGCAGCTTGGAGGGAACAAACAGCTCTGGCAGTTCGTGATTTGGGAACCAAGAAACCATGCAGCCGTTGTGTTGTCGAGAAGCAGCGTCCAACTCTGGCTTGACATTTCTCTTCGTCTGAGGAAACGAGACTTGGTTCTTGCATTAGATTATCCTACTTGTTTTCTCTCTGATCATAGCTTCGAACAGGATCAAGTACCTTAGCCGTTCATTCTTCCTGCCTTCCCAGCTCGATCCGTTTATCCCCCTGGTTGCGAATGGCTGTCGATAACGAAACTGCTTGTAGCGCGGATGAGCGGGATGTCGTGGCGGAGCTGCGCCAACGGCTGCTCGACCGCGCGCTGCCCATCGAGCAGCGCATCCGCGCGCTCTTCTCTTTGCGCAACCTCAAGGGGGAAGCTCCGCAACAGGCACTTATAGAAGGTAGGCGAGTATGCCACTAGCGGGGATATCGCGTGCAATAGTACTTTGTCGGAAATTCCGCGTACGTTACCAGGAGCTGTGTGCTGGTTGTTGCGCAAAATGCTCTGCACCGAACGGCACCAAACTGCACCGCACTGCACCGTGGTGTCAGGGCCAACGTTCAGTGCCCGATACCCGCGGATCTGTTAGCCGAAATATTCCTTGGGAGCTCCGATCGAGATAACGAGCAGTGATGCTAGAAATGCTGTATCCTACGGACGGGACTTGGTATTGCCGATTCGGGTTTTCGGGTTTCGGGTCTAAGGTTTAGGACGGGCTTTAGTTATGGATTTCGCATTCATAGCATAGCACTAACTACGGAAATGACGCTGACTGCTTACAAATGCTTATCTGAGCTGTCGCTGTTGGTTCAGGAATCTAAAGCAGCAGCTATGTTAGACACTCATGCCGTCATTTCGTGTATAGGTGAAATTGTATTGCCTTTCCGAGTCAAATAGGGAGATAATTTTCCTGTCGCCATTTAGTTTTTCCCTGTCGGGACTTTTTTATCGCTTCACCTGCCCAGGCATGGAGGACAAGTCGGTGCTATTGGCCCACGAGGCAGCGTTTGCTCTCGGGCAAATGGGTGATGTTTTTTCGGTGCCCGCACTTACCCGGGTGCTCAAAGACTCGTCTTACCACCCCATTGTTCGGCACGAGGTGAGAACTCGACAAGTCAAGGTAAAATGTCTGAGCCATATCTTTGTATTTACTAAAAAATCAGTTCTCTGACGTGTTCCCTTCCCATGTAATTTCGTTCAAATCGATTGAAATAACAGTTTTTTCTCTCAAACGGTCCGCCTTATTGAATGGAGTGCACGGTGCAGCAATTGTAGAGTAAGAGATGTAAAGGCACGCATGTCAGGCAAACCCACCATGTGATTCACTGCAATCTACACTTGAAGCCAGAATGAACCTGTAAACGTGGGTAGGTGCACAGTCGGAAAGCCGCTCTGAAAGGGCAGACCTTTCTTATCCCCCGGGGGTAGGTGCACCAAGAGTTGCAGGACGCTTTGTAGCCACCTTGGTGTACAACTTCCTTCTCCCCCTTTTCAATCCCTCACCTCACCCTCCCTCATCCCCTTTCCCGTTATTCAGTCCTTCACCCTCCTGCCTCCCCTTCCTCCCGTTTCTCGCCCAACAATCCCTTCCTCCCCCACCCAAACTCGTCCCTATACTCTCTATGCCAGAGGCAGCAGAGGCTCTTGGTCTCATGCTAGCATATGAAAGGCCTCCTCTCCCTTCCTTCTATATCACACCGTTTCCCTCCCTCCCTCCTCCCATCTTCCCCTCTTCTCAGCCCACACTCCCTTTGCTCCCGGCAGCGGGGGCTGTAGGCTTCAGGGTAGCATTGGAAATACCTCTTTTCTTTCGTTCTATATTCACACCGTTTCCCCATAATTTGAGGCTGGAACTTGGAACCATCTATAATCCAGGACTCACCACTCTGCACTGCACTGCTCTGTATCAAACTCCCCGTGTTGCAGGCAGCAGAGGCTCTGGGCGCCATTGGTGAAGCCTCCTCCCTCCCCCTCCTCCAAACCTATCTCGCCGACCCTGCGCCCGAGGTTCGGGAGACGTGCCAGCTGGCGGTTCGGCGGCTACAGGACAGCCTAGCTACAGCGGAAGAGGGGGGAAAAGGGGAGAGGAAGGGGAAGGGGGGAGCAGAGGAGGAGAAGGGGAAGGGGCAGAAGGGGGAGGGGGGGAATGAGGGTGAGGGGCAAGGGGAGGGAGAAGGAAAGCGGTTCATGTCTGTAGACCCTGCTGGGAGTGCGCCTAAGAACGCAAACACAGAGGAACTCAGGTACTTGAAAGAAATTTCAGATTCTGTATGGATATGCCATGCTGTGCTGTGATTTTCTGTGCTGTGCTGTGTGCGTGCCGGGCCAGAAGCGGTTCATGTCTGTAGACCCTGCTGGGAAAGGGGAGAAGGGGAAGGGGGAGAATGAGGGTAAGGGGCAAGGGGAGGGAGAAGGAAAGCGGTTCATGTCTGTAGACCCTGCTGGGAGTGCGCCTAAGAACGCAAACACAGAGGAACTCAGGTACTTTTATCAGATGTAGATTCTCATTGATATGCCTTGCTGTAGATTCTCAAATGTAGACTTTTATTGATATGCCATGCTGGAATCAGGAGTGCGCCCAAGAAGCTGCAGGGTATTTTTGGGAATTCAGGGTATTTTTGAGAATTCTCAAAAATACCCTGCAGAATCAGGAGTGCGCCCAAGAACGCGAGCGAGCACAGAGGAACACAGGTACTTGTATGTCCTTTAGATTGTGTATGGATATTGCCATGCTGTGAGCGTGCAAGGCTGAAAACAGTTTTTATTGGTTGATCCTACTGGGAGTGCTTTCTGAGTCGACTCAAAAGAAACGATTCGTGTTGGTCGATCCTGCTGGAATTTTTTATTACGAGCACAGAGGAAGTCAGGTACTTGTCGTGTCCTCTCCTCTGCTCGGGCTGGTGCTGGTGCTGGTGCTGGTGCTGGTGCTGGTGGTGCTGGTGCTGGTGCTGGTGCTGGTGCTGGTGCTGGTGGTGCTGGTGCTGGTGCTGGTGGTGCTGGTGCTGGTGCTGGTGCTGGTGCTGGTGCTGGTGCTGGTGCTGATGCTGGTGCTGGTGCTGGTGCTGGTGCTGGTGCTGGTGCTGGTGCTGGTGCTGGTGCTGGTGCTGGCGGTGATGCAGTTTTGGGGCATCGCTTGCTCACTGTGTCACCCTCCTGTATTCTGGCATTTTGTGTGTCACCCCCCTGTATTCCTGCATTTTGTGTGTCACCCTCCTGTATTCTGGCATTTTGTGTGTCACCCTCCTGTATTCTGGCATTTTGTGTGTCACCCCCCTGTATTCCTGCATTTTGTGTGTCACCCCCCTGTATTCCTGCATTTTGTGTGTCACCCCCCTGTATTCCTGCATTTTGTGTGTCACCCCCCTGTATTCCTGCATTTTGTGTGTCACCCTCCTGTATTCTGGCATTTTGTGTGTCACCCTCCTGTATTCTGGCATTTTGTGTGTCACCCCCCTGTATTCCTGCATTTTGTGTGTCACCCCCCTGTATTCCTGCATTTTGTGTGCTTTCAGGAAGCTCCTTCTGCAAGAAGACGCAGACATGTACGACCGCTACGGGGCTCTATTTGCTCTCAGAGACAAAGCAGCTGCCACTAGCAACGGAGGGGCCAATGCTGCTGATGGTGGTGCTGATGCTGCTAGTGGTGCTGTTGCTGATGGTAACAGTGGTGATGGTGGGGGTGCGAATGCAGCGGTGGGGGCGATCGTTGAGGCTCTAGAGACCTGCTCCAGTGCCCTGCTGCGACACGAGGTGAGGAATGATGCGGTGTGGTGTGGTGAGGCATGGTGTGGTGTGGTGTGCGGCTGGATGTGGTTGAATGCGGTTGGATGTGGTTGGATGTGGTGTGCCCCCACAGCATCAGCATTATTGATAAGAGACCTCCACCTGTGCCCTGCTGTGACATGAGGTGAGGCATGGTGTGGTGAGGTGTGCGGTTGGATGTGGTTGAATGTGGTGTACCGCTCACAGCAATGGTGGTGATGGTGGGGGTGCAAGTGCAGCGGTGGGAGCGATTGTTGAGGCTCCCGAGACCTCCTCCAGTGCTCTGCTGCGCCACGATGTGAGGCGCGCAGTGGTGTGGTGTGCGGTTTGATGCGATGTTTACTCACAGCATGGTTGTATCCTCACAGTAGCAGCATTGCAATATTCCTTCTTTAGTATTGCTTAAGTTCTGCCTTTTCAGTCAACTCAAAATCTGTTCAGCCGTTATTTGGGAAGCGTCAACCCCCCCTCTCTTCTTTTGCCGCTTCTTCTTTTCCTCCCCTCTTCCTCTCCCCCCTCTTCCCCCTCTTCCGTCCACCCACTTGGCCTTCCCCCCTTCCCCACTACGCATCAGATAGCCTATGTCTTGGGCCAGCTACAGAACAAAACCGCCGCCCAGGCTCTTGTCAGAGCGTTAGAAGACATGTCATGTCATGCCATGGTTCGGCACGAAGCTGCTGTGGCTCTAGGCTCGGTTGCAGGTACGGACACCGGCTTCTTGTGTTGGCATGATCAGGACCTGCTGATCCCGACCTCTAGGGGTTTGTGTGTGTGCTGATGTTTGTTGTGCTATGGTTTCCTTCGTGCCTTGCAGACCCATTGACGCTGCAGCTTCTAAGAAAGTTTCAGAAGGATCCTGACCCAATTGTAGCTGAGAGCTGTGACGTCGCCCTTGATTTGATGCAGTTTGAATTGCAACCAGATGCGTTTCAGGTAAACACTACAATATTTGCTTCGTTTGTCAATATGTTTATGTTCTCACCATTGAACAAATGTTTCCTCTTATTCCACCATTTTTCTTGCAGTATGCGGATGTGTTGGACAAAGCTGCTCACTAAACCGGAACAGCATATGATGGTCACTGTACTAAATGTAGTTAGCCTGTTTACTTCAATTCAGATGTGAAAGAAAGAGTACAACTCCATTTGTCATCAGTGATATGGTAGAGTGCTTCTTGAGGGTATGAACGCTGGTTGGAGTCAGCATTTGTTGCCAGGTACAGTATGCGGCGCCGGCCACGGGCAGAAGAGGGAGGGAAGGGAAGCCCTCCAGCAGCAGCAGCAGTTGCCTCAATCACAAACAGTGAACTGTACAGTTCGCCACAGGTTGCATCAAAGCACTCACTGATTGGATGAAAATGTTTCGCTTGTCGAACCGTCAGGTCAGGGGTGGTGGCTCGATTTGTTTGGATTTCTGCGCAGGATAAACATCAGATGTTGCGGTGCGGTACGAATGAACCCAAACCGAAATGATGGCAGGGATGCCTCAAGCACCCGAACCAAGATGACACACCAAGAGTGTAGGCTCGATATTCCCCAACCTCTCGATCAAGTCCTGATCTGTTCTTGGACTCAGGTTTGGAAGGCCTAGGGCGTGAGCTTATTGGGAAACCTGGGGGAGTCTGTTAAAAAGACTAGGCAAGAATGATTGAAAGGAGAGGGGTTTCACTAGCAGCAGTTGGGGTACATATAGCAAACCCTAACTGGGTTGTACTCGCTATAGAGCACCCCACTACAGGCTAGACAATAATAACATTCTGACACACCCCCATAGCCAAAGTGGGGTGTAATCAGTACAATGAGCAGGCATAGCAATAGTTCACAATTATAAGCAAAGCTAGAGGTGATCATAGAGGGCAAGTGAGGAGGAGGAGAAACTGTGAGGGCGAGAAGATGAAAGGCGCCGACTGAAGCTGCAGACACACGGGCAACAGGAGCGGCGCGCACAGTGGCTACCGAGCGCACGAGGGCACCGGACTACGGGAGTATCTGGCTCCGCGGCTACGACGAGCACACACAGGAGCAACGGACCCACAGGCGACTGGCGAAGCAGGCTCGCTGGGCTACCGAAACGCGCGAGGGCATCCGGACTACTGGCGCTGCTGGCGTCACGACGGCTACCTCCACGCAACCTCCCCCGACCGTCCCACGCCCCTCTCACACACCCCCTGCTGACACCCTAGCTCCACTTCCACGGCACCCCCCTTAAACCCTAAACCCTCGGCTCCCACACACCCACCCCCCTCAGCGGCAGCTGCAGCAGTGGGAGACGGAGGAGGAGGAGGAGCCGCAGGTTACCCACACCGGTCACCCCCATGCCCGCCACCCCCAAACCCTAACGCAGGCAGGAGCGCGGGAAACAGCAGGGGCGGGGCACGGAGGGAAAGGGAGGCAGCGGGGTGGCTCTTGGGCGCCACGAAGAAGCAGGGCGCGGGCCCCCCGAGGGCGCCACGGCGGGTGACGGGAGGGGGGCCGCGCACGGGCCCCCGAGGGCGGCTCGACGGGCGACGGGAGGGGCCGCGCGCGGGCCCCCTAGGCGCCGCGACGAGGCGACGGGAGGGGGCGGCGCGCGGGCCCCCAAGGTGCCGCGACGAGGCGACGGGAGGGGGGGGACGCGCGGGCCCCCAGGGCGCCGCGACGAGGCGACGGGAGGAGGACGACGCGCGGGCCCCCAGGGCGCCGCGACGAGGCGACGGGAGGAGGACGACGGGGGGCAGCGCGCAGGTCCCCGGGGGCGCCACGACGGGCAGGAAACCGCCGCGCGCCTCGGGGCGCACGGCGGGCAGAAAACCGCCGTACGCCCTGAGCGCACGGCGGGATGAAAAACCCTAAAATTTTTCGCTGTTGAGGGCGGAGAACGCTCGGCTGCAGGGTTTGCTCGATGCGGAACGGGCTCGGCTGGACGCGTTTTTTGTTGGGCTACGTGGACTCGTCGACCACCTGAAGGAGTTGGCCGAGCAGGTCGACGACACCGAGAAGTATGCGGCGGAACAGCTGCGAAACGCGGCGGAGGCCATGTCGCAGACCATCACGGGCAACATCACCGGCAGCTTCGACGAGGCGTGGAAGACGATGAAGACCTTCGCGGAACAGGCGTCGGCGTGGCTGGAGGACTTCGACAACCCGGAGGGAAATGTGGCGTATCAACGCGCCTTAGCGGTCACCACCTTGGCCGACCACGTCGACAAGGTGGTGGGCGATGCGCAGGAGGATTTGCGGGAGCACATCACGAGCCAGTTGTCCGCCGCAGCTGTCAACATCGCCACAGCTGTGACCGGCAGGCTCCCCGTGCAGCCGCCGCCACCGCCTCAGCCCACGCCGCCCGCCCTCCCGGAAGAGCTCTTGAAGTCGTTCAAGGCCGACATCATGAAGACGGTGACGGAGGCCACCGAGCAGTCGTTCGTTGCGTCCGGGATGAAGATGTTGACCGAGATGATCGGCACGGTGGCGCCTGGTCGACGTGGTTCGTCGCCTTCGGCCAATGACGCCGACGCCGCGCAACAGAGGGCGGCCGACAAGCAAGGCCTGAAGAGGTCGGGCGACGGTGACGACAAGGAGAGCTCGAAGCGGAGCAAGGGATCGGACGGGAGCCGCGTCACGAAGCCTCCTGCGCGGAGCGTGGTCGACATGCTGAAGGCGAAGGGGTGGAAGGTGAGGGGAGGGTCGACCAGCAAGGGAAGCGGAAGCGGGGGGGCGGACGGGAGACCTGCCGACGGGATCGCGGCTAACGTCGATGCACCGCCTGGCCCGCCTTTGGACGCCGAGCAGACCCATCCTCAGGCGAGCGGTGGGAAGGACGCGGCCCCCACTGCCCAGGCGGCGAAAGTCGGAGGCGCCGGAACCACCCAGGGGCCGTCTGACGCGGTGCCGGCCAAGGGCAAGGCGATGTCTGCGTCTGCTACGGTCGCCGGAACCGGCACGGCGAAGGCTGCCTCTGCTTCAGTCCCCGGAACCGGCAAGTCGAAGGCTGCTTCTGCTACGGTCGCCGGAACCACCAAGTCGAAGGCTGCTTCTGGTACGGTCGCCGGAACCACCAAGTCGACACCATGTAACCCGCCTGCGGCAACCACCGGGCCCGCCGGCCAGACAGGTGCGGGGAAGCATGGGGAGGCCCGTGCGGCCCCTCCAGCTCCAGCAGCCCCTACTGCCGCCAAGGTCGACGCGAAGGCTGCTTCGGCACAGGGGCCACCCGGGAGTAACGCGCTTAGGGTGTTGCTCCACCGCATGGAGTCCCACCGCCCGGGCGCGCAGCAGCATCATGTGGTCGACGCCGGCCTCGCAGAAATAGCACGTCGCTCCGTCACTCCGCACGTTGCCGGCAAACCGTCCGATGCCCAATCTGCCGCGCGGCCGGTCGCCGCCCCACCGCCTGCGGACCCCAAGTCCGCGTTTCTTCGCGCCCATATAGGCGCACGCAAAGCGGCAGCTCCACCAGTCACTCAGCCGGAACCCGGCACAAGCGCGACGCCGACGGCTGTAAATGCGACCGCATCCTCCCCAGGAGCAGCTGTGGTCGATCTGGCGGCGGAGAGGGGAGTCAGTGCAGCGCTAGCCACCGGCGGCCGCGCCGACAGGCATGCCGCCCTCGAATCCGTCCTGGCCCAGTTTGAGGCAGCAAAACGGCCCGAGCATGCCCCGGCACTGGCCATCGTGGACACGGCGCATGCGGAGCCGTCGGCGACCAACACAGGGGGTTCGGCGGAGCCGACGGCCGCAACGGGTGTTGTCGCCGAGGAAAATGCGGGACGGAAGGGTAAGGACGACACCGGGAAAGGGAAGGCGGTGTCGGCGGGGAAGGAGATGGCGGAAGACAAAGGGAAGAAGCCGGCACGGAAGACGGGCGGCAAGGGTAAGTCGGCAAAGAAGAAGGAGGAGGAGGAGAAGGAGGAGGAGGAGGAGGAGGAGGTGGGGGAGGGGGAAGAGCATGGACGCCGGGGTCATGGCATCCGCCGAGACAGGTCTGGCGACGGGCAGGGGTGGGTGGGCGAGATGAAGTTCAAGAACCAGAATCGGTACATCGGCAAGTCCCGCGACAAGATGGAGCTGGCCTACGAGCACGCGATTGCGTACTCCGTCTACGACGGCTACGTGAGCAAGGTGCTCATGAAGGAGCTCACCGCCTTGAAGCCGGGAGAGTTGGATGAATGGAAGGCGGTGTGGGAGGAGGTCAAAATCCTGCCGACCGGGATGTGGACGGTGATGTGGGCCAGAGGCTTGTGCCATCCGAGAGCAAGGTAAGTCGGTTACCGACATGCCGTGTTTTGACGACCAAGTCGGTGTCATTAATTCTATGTGTACGTGTTCGCTCGGCAGGTTCGACGACATACTCGGCAGGTTCCGTGGGTACGCAGGTTCGGGTGATGCGCTTCATGGCGTGCTCTGGCCGGCGATGTGGTTCCCCATCATCGAGGACACGGAGGAAGGCAGGGCGGAGACAAATGCAAACATGTCGGCGATGGTGAATCGCGTGTCGATGTGCGCGGCGTATGGAAAGGTCGCGGCGAGAGTCGCGTATGGGAAGGTCGACGGGAGCGCGGAGGCGACCGCGGGAGAGACGACGGATATGGAAGGCGCGGACAGGAAGGCGGACGAGAAGGTGCAGATGGGGGCCCAGGCGTTAGCGGCCTCTGCATGCGCCCTCTGGTGCTACATGTCGACGCCGGCGTCGGTGCTCGGTGCTGTGGGCGAAGGTAAGGCGGCCGCGATTCTGGCAGGTGCGGGGAAGGAGAGGGGCGAGCACTTCGCGATGGTCATGCACGTGGTTATCGAACACGCACGCACTCGGCAGGCTCCCGCGGGGGAGGTTGCACATAACGTCGCGCCAGAGCTGCAGCGCTATGGAGTGGCCAGGGCCTTCGAGGCGGGCATTGAGGAAGACGAGGCCGACATGATCGCAAGAGCGACGGTCGAGACCTTGGCGTTCTGGGGAATGTGCCCCCTCGACGGGCCCAAGCTCAAAGCGGAGGGCATCGATGTGCCGTGTGACGCGAAGATGGAGTACGACTTGGATCACAGGGGGAGGAAGGGGGAGAAGGTCAAGCAGGCCAAGGGCAGCAAGAGGAAGAGGTAGTACGGATGCGTAGTCGGCGGAATGATGTTTGCTAGGTTGCTAGGGTGTGTACTATATTGGTATGGACGGCGCCGATTTTGGCGTAGATTTGTTAAATGTGGCCTTTTTTTGTTCAAGTGCTGTTCGTTTCAATATTGGGCTAACAACTCTGTGTCCCTGTATAACCATGCTAGCCGAATATCACCCGATGAGCCAAGTCGGCGCATATGTCGACATGATATGCACATGATACGTCGGCGATAAGCAGTGCAGAAACATGGTTGTCGGCGTCGACAGTGATTTTTAGCCACACCTACTGTACTGGGCGACAAACAACCAACATCGGCAACATCGGTTCGCATGGACATTGATGTGGGATGTTTACAAACTACCAGGGACATCAGTCGGATGGGGCGGGGGGGGGGGGGGGGGGGGGGGGCTGTTGAAGTCTGCCAAAATCTACGCAGACGCATATCCCATGAGGGACTTCATGCCGTCTTCTTGCGCTTGGTCGGAGGACGCTGCACGGGTGCGGTCGGCTTGGCCGGTGCTGTCGACTTGGCAGGTGCGGTCGGCTTCGCCAGGTCGGCCTTGGTCTTCGGCATCTGCTCCTCCCAGGTGTCTGGAAAGAGGGCTTCGAGCCATTCGGCCGGCTTCAGATTGAGCGCGACAAGCCCACAGGCGAGGCGAAGCTTAGAGACAACCTTGGGGCCCAGCCCCTTGACTCCCATGCCAGGCTCTTTCGACTTCATCGGTTCCGTTTTCGGGTTGAGCACCGTGAGGGCGTCACAGAAGGTCCCAATGCCCGGTGCCGCGATCCTGTTCAGTGCGTCGACCACGGCCTCGGTGTCGGCGTCGCCGTCGCTCGCGCGTAGCTGGCGCACCGCATCCATGGCCCTCATCATGCGTCGCACTTTCGTGTCGAGCCCACCCTGCGTCGCGCCCTTTCCTGTGAGGAGGGTGTGGCGGGCGACGAATCCCTTCTCGGCGACCCTGTCGCAAAGGCGACGGGTGTCATTGGCGGTGGCGGAATTCCATAGGCGCCAAGCGTCCCTCACAGTCTTTGCCTCCCGCCACGGTTGCACCACGTTGAGCTCGTAACTGGCCTCCTCGTCCGTCTGTGGGGGGGGCGGGGGTTTGTCATCCCCTTTCTTGGCTCCAGCCCCCGTGCTGGCCGACTCCGCCGATCCACCATCGCTGGGAGTCTGCGCGGGAGCCGACGGCGGGGCCACCGGCACTCTCCGAACTTCCGACAAGCGGAGTGCCTCGGTGACACGGGCTAGCTCGGCGGTGAGCCCAGCGATGGCGTCGTCGCGCTTCTCGATCTCCTCTAGGAGATCAATCTTCTCGTTCGCGGCGCGCTCTTTCTCCTTCTGCATCTGGGCCATGAGGGACATGTTGTAGTACTCGGTGTCCATGCGCACCGAGATTTCCTGCAGCAGTAGGAGGAGAAAAACGTGAGGGCCGCGGTGGTTTGGTTTACACTCCCTACTGCACGTCGGCGACAGTATCGTCGACTTACCTCTGGCTGTATTTGGGTCGGGTCCCGACGCTTGTTGATCGTCTCGGTGTCGACGCTCTCCACCCGTTTCGCCCAGTGCTGGAAGAGGGGGATCCGGCAGAGCTTGGAACCTTGGACGTACGGGTGCCATGGTGTGCGGACTAGCTTCACCGCTAGGTCCTCGGCGACGATGCGGCGCAGCATCAGGAGAGTGCGCCAGAAGTGCACCGCGGCTTTGTCGGCGTCTGACCCCTCGACAGCCTTCCCTTCCGCCTGCCATTTGTCACGGGTACGGGGAGCTCAGAAAAGGTCGGCAACACGACTCGGCGGCAAGCTACGAGGGCGTCGACTAACATACCTCCTTCAGCATGTCGTCGACGCCGGGGAATATGTGCTCGGCGAGGAGCTTCAGGAGCTTCTCGGAGGGCGGCACCCTGCTCCGACCCAAGAAGTAGTCCTGCTTGTACCCCGAGTACCCGGCCTTCTTCATCACCACCCCCACCGGAATGGCGGTGATGTACGCTCGCGTCATCTTGTCGAGAGCCCAGTGTCCAAGCTCCGCGATCTCGGCGCGCGGCGTGCCGTCGATAGCCAGCTCCTGGGCCCCTCCCGCTCGAGCGGCGTGCACGTTCCTCTTGCAGAACACCTTGTTGGTGTCCCACAACTGCCGCGTCCAGCGTTGGTGGGTTGCCGCAGAGAGCTCACCCTGGTCGGTGTCGTTTTTGGCGAAGAACAGGTGTTTCTTGTACCAGCTAGCGCGTGTGCTGGTGTCGACCGGCGGAATGAGGCGGACGCCGTGAAACTGACCGATCTGATCGAGGACGAAGTGCAACCACAGGCCCGTCTCGCCGACGGCGCACAACTCCGCTTCGAGGTGCCGCGCGGCGTAGCTCTGCTGCAGACGAGCATCCTTGGACGTCTTCGAGTTCCGCGCTCCGATGACCATGACGACCGGCTGGTTCTCCGGGTTGATCGAGGAGGTGCTCGCCAGTCGGTACAAGAAGATGTCGGGGAGAGTGATCTCGCGGATGCTTGCACCGCGCAGGAGAGAGTGGTGGGAGAGTAGCGTGAGCACCTTCAAGAGAAGAAACCTCCACAGCGTCTGCGAAGGACCCGTACCCCGCGGGTTCCACGCCTTGGCCGCCCACGCCGGCAGCACCCTGAACATGATCTGGCGGAACTGTTCGGCGGTGTAGGTATCGCCGATGGTTCCGCGACGGCGATCGGCGCAGTTCCTGCCAACAATGCCATGGGCAAGGGGTATTTAGGGCGGCGTCGACAAAGATCATGACAGCAGGAGAGTGGTCGACGTAGGTTAAAACATAAACTCACTTGATGTCCCGCTCGTTCTTGGTGCGGATCATGTACCGCACCTCCGACCTGACCACCGATATCTCCCTCATGATGCTCAGTTCCGTCTCCCGGAAGAGCGTCGCCTCCACTCTCGCCGCCATCTGGCATGCCTTTATGCGCCCGAGGAGCGTGTGTACCGTTGTCGACTGCACCGGCTGTGTTCCTGTGGCGTTGTCGGCCCCCTTGCCGGACTCGGCATCGAGGTTCAACTCCCGAATCATGTACTTCACGTATGCGCGAAGCCGGTCCTTGGTGACCCTAGGGCCGTGCAGCCACACGTGAGACCGGGGGACATCGGCCTCTTGGTCCCAGTTTTTCTTCTTGTTCTCCCGGATGTAGTGCCCTATCTCGTCGACGTGCTTAAGCCTGTACTCCTGCGGAAGCTTGTTGCGAATTTGCTTCAACATCTTCGCCGCCCACCTCTTGTAGTGATAGATCCACGAGGTGTACTGCCTCAGCGTGCTGTTCCTCTCCACGGTTTGCAGGTGGCGAAGAGCGTCCATGACGAGCACGTCTACGCACGCGTAAACCATGTCCTCCTCGACGAAGTCTGCCGCTCTCCACTGTTCGCGCGGCACCGCCAAGTTCTCCTGGTCCTCGTCCTCGTCCTGGTCGAGCAGTATGTCGATGAATTGCAGTTCCCGCCTGAGTCGTTCGTCCAAGGTGCGCGGATTAGAGCTACGAGGTGGACGGTCGTCGTTTTCGTCATCGCTTTCCTCCTCCTCCTCCTCCTCCTCCTCCTCCTCCTCCTCCTCCTCCTCCTCCTCCTCCTCCTCCTCCTCCTCCCCCCCCTCCTCCTCCGCGTCCTCGTCATCGACCTGGTTTCCAGGGGCGGCCGGTGCCGACGAGGTACCTGGCCGACCATTTTGCGTAGGAGTCTGTTTTTTCTTCTTGTTGAACTTCCCTATCGGCGGTGGCGGAACGTCCGTGGTGAACACCCCTTCTGGGATCTGCGTCAGCTTGTCCAGATCGTAGAGTAACTGCAGGTTGTCTTCGTCGGTAGGTGTCGGACTGTGGTCGGTGGATGTCGGACTGCGGTCGGTGGTCGTCGGACCCTGGTCACTGGATGGCCTAGCGTCGGACATGTCGACGTCGGCCATGTCGGTACACGTCTGCTGCTCTACCGTCGTCCGTGTGCGTTGGGGAGGTTGTTAAACCACTGCCGGTACTGAGTCACGGGTGCGGTGTACGCCCGAACAGTTGCGCGGCGGTCGTCCTCGAGATGTCCCTCAATAACGTCTATCTCGGCGTCGACCTCGAGATCGCGGGGGGTGGTAAACCAGAGACGGTACTGTGTGACGGGTGCGGCGAACGCGCGAAGCGTCAGGCGGTCTTCGTCTTCTTCGAATTCTCGCTCAAGCGCGTCTAGCTCGGCTTCGAGTTCAAGCTGTTCCAGCTGCGCCTTGATGTCGGCGTCTACCGAGTCGGCGGGGGGTGGGATGGGTTGCGGCTGTTGGGCCCTCGGGCGACCTCTGGCCATGCGTCGCCGACTTGCTACGTCGACTCGCGACGTGGAACCTGTGCCGACTTGGACGAACAATCGGCTGTCGAGCAACCTACAGGCGCGATGACAGACTGGCAGCTGAAAATTCCAAGGGAACGAGAGAGCAGGAAGGAACGCAGGAACGGACAAGCGAATGAGCAGGCTCGCGGGGCAACGGACGGGTATGGTCCTGAGCGACTACGATGCTGCCGCGCGTCACGCACACCCCAATGCATCCGCCGCCGTGCATGTGTTCTCGTAAAGGCGGCGCACTGTCCGACGTGGCACGTGCCAGGCATGGCTAGTTGGGCGCCGCGCTGCACGGAAGGGGCGTAAGCCAGTGCCATTCCACGTCGGAATGGGCGTGCGTTACGCGGCTTGCGACCGCCATTGGCGCCCCAGTGAAGAAATTAAGGCAAGCAGACATGGATCTGGTCGACACCGACTTCCCTGGCAACCCGCGATGCCACAAGACAGTGAAGATGTGGACGGTCCGATTTGCGCCGCGTGGGTTTGCACCGCTAGAGCGACGCGTGGCCACGACGCCCACGTCGTGGCAGCCTTGTAATCGGTGGGGCGGGTCTCGCACCTCCCTATTGGTCCGCGTGGAGGCATCCGCGGCTCGACGTGGCGAATTTTGTCCGCTGAGATTTCCTTCTCAGGAATCTCCCAGCGCAAACGGGTGTCGTCGGATTGTCGACAATCCCGAGGGCTCCCGAGGCCCCTGGGACGCCATTTGGGCCCGTCTGGGAGCTCGGAGGTCGTCGGGAGGTCGTCAATCCCGAGGGGGGGCCTTGTCCCTTTTGAACCGCGAAATTGGGCGGCATTTTTCGTCCGCTGAGGTATATCATCCCGAAAGCATCACCACCTTGAGGGGCGGACAGTTCTAACCTGTCCTAGCAGGCGACCCGCGTAGTAAACTAACGATAACTCCACTCTTGCTCAAGCTGGAGTTTTTTTTGTATGAGGGTCGCTACCTAGAAGGTTCCTGTGACCGAATTGGACTTACTCAAACAAAGTGGTCCCTGTCCCAGTTTTTTTCCGCGTGTGAGTCTCTAAGTCGTATTGAGTAACTTATTCCCGTGTTGTTAGATAGGACAACCACGAAGGATCCTACGATAACTAACCGAAGCGCATTACCGTGTTTCTTCGATGCCTGTACGCCGCTGTATTTTTAGCTAGAGCCCCTCGTGATTTTTATCCGTATTACGCGTCACGACTTACTATTACCGGACCAAAGACCTTCAGAATCTCCCGCGAGTTTTTCCGAGATATCCATCTCATCCTCCGGACGGGCCATCAGGAACATCATCATCATGGGAATGGGAAGCGTCGCGTCGCTCGCGAAAATAATATTTCCCCGAAGGCGACTCAGCATCATCTGTTCCGCTCAATTCGTCTTACTGGCCGCTACTATTTTCAGTCTCGGGACACGCGAGACCGTTAAAGCTGCGACGGATCCATCTCAAGGTGAAACCTCTCCGTACCTTAACGGGGATAGCGACAGACTGAGATCTGGCATCCATGGCGTTCTTTGCGTGACACTCAGGTTTTCTGACAAAAAAATCCCACGATTTCTCATGAGCATACTGTTAGTCTAGAATGGTCATCATCCACTCTTTCCATGAGCATACAGTCAGTCTAAAATGGTCGTGCACGAGTGTCGCTAGCGTCACCTTCGTCGCACAATCGTCGTTTGCGAGGATATGCAGGCCAGGCAGAGCGTCCGTTGTTTCGTCTAGAATGGTCATCCACGAACATTGAAGGTCGCTAAGGTCACTTTCGTCGCATAATCGTCGTTTGCGAGGGTATGCATGCTAGGCATGCCTGCAGAGACGCTCTGCTGAGCGTCCTTCTCACCACGTCCTTACCTCCGCGTCCCTTCCTCCGTGTCCCTTTCAACTGGCGTCGGTGCACGTCGTCCCTTTCCACACTTCGTGCCGGTGGCACAACCCATTCTTTTGCGCAAACAACTAGCGGTCACGCGATGGTTCCGGAGGCGTATCCAGAATTTTTTTTACGGATAAACGTTTGTAAACGTTTTAAAACCACCCTTCTGACGCCTGTTTGACGTCCGCGCTTCCTTACTGCGTTCCTTCCTTCCTCTACACGCCCGTCCATTGCACCACCCTGACTCCTTCCCCCCGCTCCTCTGTTCCTTGAGTCGACTCAAAGATTGCTCAATTGCCTCTTTCCGCGTCCCTCCACTCATCCATTCCTTGAGTCGACTCAAAGATTGCTCAATGGCCTCTTTCCGCGTCCCTCCACTCATCCATTCCTTGAGTCGACTCAGAATTGACTTCGCTTCCTGCTCCTCCCTTCCGGCGCCCACCCTTAGAACCATCGTGACTCCATCCCTCCGCTAGCTACTCCGCAAGACATCTTAAAAGTCTTCCTTCTCTCCCCATCTCCTCTCCTCTGCGCGTCCCGTCTCTCTCCCCCCCCCCCTCCCCCTCCCCCTCCCCCCTTCTCCCCCCTCCCAGTGGCTGCTCTTCACTCTATAGCATCCTCCCTCGCCTCCTCCAACCCCTTCTTCCACGCCTGGGCTGGGAACGATCCCTGCGCTGCCGTCGCTCCTGGTGGTGCTGCTGGTGGTGGTGGTGCTGCTGCTGCTGGTGCCAGCAGCAAGGGCTGGCCGGGGGTCACTTGTGAGAGTGACGGCTCGGGCAACCATGTGGTTACAGCGCTGTGAGTGATCACATCTCTGCGAGTCAACCCAATGATCTCTCTCCCAATGAATTCCCCTCCTTGTGTCCTTCCTCTCACTCACCCTCCTCACCCGCCTCACCCCCCACCTGCTCTCCTCTCCCTCGTTCTCCTCCCCACGTACCCTTCCCATCCCACACATATTCTTTCTCCCCACATTCCCTTTCTCCCCACATTCCCTTTCTCGCCACAATCCCTTTCGCTATACCCTCGTGTCCCACGCACTCGCTCACTTCTGTCACTCTCATCGCTCCAATCCCCCACCGCTCGTGTTAAAAAATGATTACTGAGTCGACTCAAAAGTTGTCCCACGCACTCGCTCACTTCTGTCACTCTTATCGCTCCAATCCCCCACCGCTCGTGTTAAAAAATGATTGCTGAGTCGACTCAAAAGTTGTCCCACGCACTCGCTCACTTCTGTCACTCTTATCGCTCCAATCCCCCACCGCTCGTGTTAAAAAATGATTGCTGAGTCGACTCAAAGTTGTCCCACGCACTCGCTCACTCCTGTCACTCTTATCGCTCCAATCCCCCACCGCTCGTGTTAAAAAATGATTGCTGAGTCGACTCAAAAGTTGTCCCACGCACTCGCTCACTCCTGTCACTCTCATCGCTCTCATCCCCATCGCCCGTGCTTCCCCTCCCCACATTCCCTTCCCGTCCGTCCCATGCCCTCACTCGCTTGTATCAGAAGTGATGTCTTGTCTTGTCGCTCTTATCCCCCATCGCCCGTGTTTGGTAGGACACTGCAAGGGCTGGGACTTTCGGGGCAGCTTCCTCCAGCCCTCTTCGAGCTCACCACGCTTAGAAGCCTGTACGCCGTATAGAGTGCTTCGTTTACAGTCCTTCCAATGGACTTATAGGCACAGTCTGTGACCCGTTAGTAGTTGCTGCAGTTGTAAGCAACATGTACGCTTTACCAAATATATTTGAGTCGTCTTGAAACAAGTTTATTCTCACGGGTCATTTCAGCCCAGCCCCTGAAGGCAGTCGACTAAAAAATCACCCTCGCTACAATCGCACACAACGACAGAACCCTCAAACGTCTCCGAATCACAACGAGGCAATCTCTCTCTGAATCAACCTCATGGGACGACGCTGCCAGCTCTTGCAGGCAGCATCTACAAGCCTCGCATCGCAACCCTCAAACGTCTTGTTACGCTCACTCCCTTGCATCTGTGGGATGATTTCTCTCAACCCAGCCCTTACACCAGCACCCGTCAGCACCATCAGCTCCCTTTTGGTCTCTGATCTTTCTTTCCAGCCTTTCTCACTCTCTCTCGCCTCTGCCCTCCATTCCCCCAGGGACATATCTCTCAACCCAGCCCTCATGGGCAGCATATGCAGCACCATCAGCGCCCTTTCCGACCTCTGAGGCGCCTCAGACGTCCCCTCGCCCCCCGGCTGCCCTCCTCGAATCTCTCTCCACTCCTCCATTCACCCTCGCACTCCTTTTCTCCCAGGGACATATCGCTCAACCCAGCCACTCACAGGCAGCATCTACAGCACCATCAGCTCCCTTTCCGACCTCTCCATGCTGTGAGTTGTTATGTCCTGTAACGAGGCACTCCCTTTTGTGCCGCTGCCGCTCCCCCATTGCACTGTTACTACCAACTTTTCCTGCTCTCCACCATACCCCTACCGCACCTCACCGCACTTTAATGCACTGGGTCGAACTCACCAGGGACACTGTCCTCGATTCCTCTATCCCATTTTTATATATCTTCTTTTAATCCCTCTCCACCTCACCCCACCGCACTGAACCGCATCCCACCAGGGACATGCACGGATGCAACCTGTCGGGTTCCATCCCTTCGACCATCGGCCTTTTGAAAAAGCTCAACTTTTTTGCTGTCAACAGTAATCAGCTCTCTGGCAGCATCCCTAGACAGGTATGTACCGTACTTCACCGCACTGCACCGCACACACTGCACTACACCCATCCCATCGGCCTTTTGAGCAAGCTCAATTTTTGCTGTCAACAGGAACCAGCTCTCTGGCAGCATTCCCAGACAGGTAGGTACCAAACCACACCATAACTTCACCATCCCTCCCTCTTCCCCTCCCTCTTCCCCTCCCTCTTCCCCTCCCTCTTCCCCTCCCTCTTCCCCTCCCTCTTCCCTTCCCCCCTCTCCCCTCCCTCTTCCCCTCCCTCTTCCCCTCCCTCTTCCCCTCCCTCTTCCCCTCCCTCTTCCCCTCCCTCTTCCCCTCCCTCTTCCCCTCCCTCTTCCCCTCCCTCTTCCCCTCCCTCTTCCCTCCTCTTCCTTCCGCCTTCCTCCACCCCCCTCGACAGTAAAACAGCAATACACCCCCCTCTCATCTTCTCCTCCGCGCCCTCGTCCCCTCCTTGCGCAGGTGGCAAATCTAACGCACCTCTGGTGCTTTGGCATCACAGACAACACCACCTCAGATACGATTGTGCTTAGCTGCATACTCCTTCCCCTCATCTTCACCCCGCACCCCCTCGCCTCTTTCTTCTTGCACAGGTGGCAAATCTAACGCACCTCTGGTGCTTTGGCATCACAGACAACAACACCTCAGATACGATTGTGCTTAGCTGCATACTCCTTCCCCTCATCTTCACC